>CAJHZI010000651.1:192500-305000 GCA_905160935.1 Enchytraeus crypticus | reverse complement strand
GAGTGAGACAACAAGCTACCAAAAACTACCACTTTAGTTTTTAATTTCCTTAAACTTGAGGTTACTGAAGGTTAATCCCATAAAGTAAAACAGAGAGAGATAGACGGTAGGGCATTAATGGTAAGGCATGCTAGGCACTAAGGTAGGGCACTAATTCTGAGTAAAACGTAGAAGTAAGGTTTGTTTTAGTCAATGCAGTGCAATATACAATTCATAGGCCGCTGATTCCCCGTGTTGAGCCCGGGTGTGGTTTGACCACTGCAGTATAGGGCAACCGCAAACAATCTGCTGCGTGTACGCAAGAGGCGACTAAAGGTAGGAGCTGAGGATGGCAAGAGGGGATCCACTTTACCATGAAATATTTTCCCCCAGAATTAAATGGTAATTAATCCATCTAACTGAGGAAGGCAACGTGAAACCACCTCGGACGCCATATTTTTCCCAAGCTATAGGCTACATAGGGTATGGATATGGCATAGACTTTGCGAAGGGATTAACTTGTTGATCTAAGGAGTGCTCTTTTGGAGCGAGAAAACACTTTGAGTATGAAGATGTACCTTGGACCTGCCACTTGGCAGTGAACTGAAGAAGAAGGCCGTTGATATATTCTTGAACTTCACGGACTGGTTGAAACTGGAGTCAGTCGGTTCATATAACATAAACATTAGAGTGCCAATGTAATCAATGACAACATCGAGCACTACTGAGTCAAATCCAAGCCGGCGAGCAAACAAAAGGTCTCAAAACGGCGCAAATTCGAAATCCAGAAAATCAATCCAAATTAAGATAATAAGTAGGCCTACGAAGTCACCCATAATATAACGTCATCTGAAAACTCAGTAAAATGTCGTTATTCGATTGATACCAGCAACCAAATGGTAACGTGACAGTAAATTATCCGTAAGTTTTCCTTAAGTTACCTTTTCATAAGTTACGATAAATTACCAGTATATTACAGAGTCTATAATGTTCAATACACACAATCATTATCTGACCTTATAGCAGGATTGCAGTCGCCCGTCTATCTTCTTTTCTATTTGTATGTTCAATTGATCGGTGGTCAGCTAGATATACATGTAATTCTGTGTAAAGCATTTAGATATCGTCACGGCATAGAGATTGTGCCATTGTATTGTTGGTTACGTTTGGCATATAAATAAACGTTTTCTTGTATTCTGACATTGTGGCTTTAAAAGCCATTGAGATCTGTAGAGCTACAAAAGCTAATTTCTTTGTTAAGAATTACAATGGCTGCATAAGAGCTACACTACAATAGCAACAGAGTGATCTCCTATATTAATATAATGTGGGTCGAGTGAGATTCAGAAGTCAACCTCTGAGTTGCAGTGTAGTGACGCTGTTAACTGAGGTAGTGTAGGTAGGTCTATGGTAGTGTAGGTAGGTCCATGGTAGTGTAGGTAGGTCCATGGTAGTGTAGGTAGGTCCATGGTAGTGTAGGTAGGTCTATGGTAATGTTGGTAGGTCCATGGTAGTGTAGGTAGGTCCATGGTAGTGTCGGTAGGTCCATGGTAGTGTAGGTAGGTCTGTGGTAGTGTAGGTAGGTCCATGGTAGTGTAGCTACGTAGGTCTGTGGTAGATACACTGTGTTACAATGGTGTTGCAGCTATAGGCTACCTCAATTTAAGATCTCTATAGAACAGTAAAGTTACATCTTTATGAAACACAAATTTAACATTTTTTAGAATGATAATGAGCATATCTCTGAAACAATGGTGGAACATCTCTCTGAAACAATAATGTAACATATCTATGAAACAATAATGCAACGTCTTTTAGAACAATAAAGTAACATCTCTCTGAAACAATGGTGTAACATATCTATGAAACAATAATGTAACGTCTTTTAGAACAACAAAGTAACATCTCTCTGAAACAATAATGTAACATATCTATGAAACAATATTGTAACGTCTTTTAGAACAACAAAGTAACATATCTCTGAAACAATGGTGTAACATATCTATGAAACAGTGATGTAACATCTTTTAAAACAATAAAGTAACATCTCTCTGAAACAATAATGTAACATATCTATGAAACAATAATGTAACATCTTTTAGAACAATAAAGTAACATCTCTCGGAAACAATGGTGTAACATCTCTATGAAACAATAATGTAAAACTGTATACTTTGGACTGATTATCTGGATTTTGGAATTTGCACCGTTTTTGGACCTCCTTTTTTGCTCGCCGGCTTGATTTTGTCTCTATAGTGCTCGATGTTGTCATTGATGACTGTAGCACTCTAATTGTTGTTATTATATCAGATAAGTTAAAATATAAAATGAGAATGTTATGTTTAGCAAGACTGCGTCACGTGGTGTGGACACTGTTGTAGATACTGTTTATAATAATGGTTTACAAACACAGTGACGTAACAGGTGGGCGGAGCTACGCCCTGATTACCTTGATATCAAGGTTAATCATCTGTCTGCTCGTGATTTTGTCATTTACAGGTTAATATTTCTTTTTCATGTTAGTATTCGATAAACTTAAAAAAATGTATAGTTAAAGTTATGTATTATAGTATTATAGAACAAGGCTAGTGTTGCTGCAGAGGTAGCAATGTCTCGCTTATCTCCGCTCCATTGGGTTGAAGTTTCCATCGACAATGCTTTCAATTAATGACATTTCTGATTACATAAATCTTGCTTCAGTGTCGTCATATTTCCTTCTATTCACGTGGATTAGGTCCATCCAGTAAATATTATTCTTTTTATTTTTTTACCCCCCGATGTAATGAACCCGATGTTTGATAAAAACGATTCGAGCAATGCGTGCTGAATCGCCGCCCGGCTACTCGAGGCCATCTAGCTGGTTAAAGTTTAAACGAATTTCTGAAATAGACTGCATTTAATTTTTGTCATCGAATACATTTCCCAAAGAAGAAAGGTCTCTAGCTTTTCGACGGTTTGCTCTGCAATATTTCTATCTACGAAGTCAACTCCATCGGGATTCATAGGTGCTGGATTAAATCGGCAGAAGAACGGGAGGGAAAAATTAGGCTTCAGTTAATGGCTAGACTTTAGCTAATGAGTAGGCTTTAGCTAGTGGCTAGACTTTAGCTTATGAGTAGGTTTTAGCTAATGGCTAGACTTAAGCTGATGAATGGGCTTTAGCTAATGATTTATTTATAATGATTTACTCTTTTTTAGTTTGTATATTTATCATGCATGATGGATGGTTCTCCGTGTTGTGTCCGGGTTGTTTGAAGAATGAACCAACAGGTGACTGCACGTGTCGTAGAAGGCGACTAAAGCACTAAGATCCATACCAACGTCAGAATGGGCATTCGGTTGGTGAGCGCCTAGGCTCCAGAAATTGCTACAAAAATTTAAACGAATGGAAAAGTCTCAAATAGGGAATTGGCTGGTGGTGTGGTGTAGGACAGAGAGGATTTGAGACAGTCTAATTGTATCCCGACCCTCGTTAAACTGGGATATAAGGGAAGATGATGATGATGATAATGATGATGGATGATCAACTAGATAGGTTTTTTAACCTCTTTGGCGGCCAAGTGTGCGTGCATATTTGAGTGTATTTTTGAAATAAAACATAGTTCTCTCTCTAATGAGTAGACTTTAGCTCATGGCTGTTGATAATGGTTTGGCTCTTAAAAGCTATTTTGTCGTCTTCGTTTGACCAATCTGGTAATTCGTAAAAAGCAATGAGACACGTAAGACGTGGTCGGTCCATGAATAGAGAGAGTCTGTTGCTCTTATCCACTCTAACAAGTAAAACGACTTCTTGCCTGCCGCTATCAAATCAGTAGAGCGGCAAAATCGTTACCAGGAGAATAAAGTCGTAAAGTGTGGAATTTAGTTTAATAAAAGTTGTATCGTATTATAAGGGTGTAGCTTAGCGAGTCAAGAATTGTTATGCACAATTGCAGCAGAGCTTACGCATGTTTTATTATCGTGTAAATGTTGTTGTGCCCTGTGTTAAAATCATCTCAAGAAATTCTAAATAAAAATAAACGAAGCTGATACTGCTGTCAGATATGATAATAGAGGACAAGGCACTGTGGATGTAACCAGTGTCGACTCTGATACCAAACTAGACTTTTGACTCATGGAGCTCGATGGTGTCATGGATGAGCCTGATATATCCAGAAGTATCTAGCTATGTAATGTATTTTGGAGTATCCAGCTATGTGATATATCCAAGTGCAACGTCATGAAGTTTTAAATGACAGATCCTGAGGTGAATTGAACTCTCGAGGGTTCGTATCAAAGCCGCGCTGATCTGAGAGTAAAATCTTGGACTTTCACTGGACTGGCTATACGGAAAATGTTCTAAGTTGTCTAACGGTTTAGACATGTGGTATTAAAAGTGATAGATAGATATGATCAACAGAGATGATCATTTCACTATAATGCGTGTTTACATCTGATCTCTGTCATTCAGGTACGACATTAATGCTTACTCGATAGATCAATTAGATGATTTGGTATGTTGTTCTACTTGAGTAGTACCTACACACAAACCTGTGACGTCACTATGTTGTACTTGTTTCAGGACACAGCGTAACAGCTCAACCAGGATCTCCCTCAGGTTGTGCAACTTCTTGTTCCTACTTGTTTTTCTTCCTCTCTCTCTCTCTCTCTTTCTCTCCATTTTTTTTCTTGCACAGCCTATGGACCTTTCACACTGCTCAGTGCTCATCGGTGTTGATTTAGTTACATAGTGCTCGATGTTGTCACGGACAACAATAAAAATGTTGTTGTTGTTGTTAGAGCTATATTTTATAAAGCAACGTTTAAAGAACCTGGAAACATTACTCTTAATGAAAACATTACTCTTAATGAATACACCTTCAACTTAAGTGGAATCATGTTATTGAAATAGTTCGTGAGAGTAAGTTCACGAGATTGCTTCTGTGAAAACGAAGAACCATTTAGGCCTGTAAATTATTTTCAGCGTTCTTTGCAAATTAACTCAGTGTAGGCCTATGCAAATTTTGATTAACAAATAATTCGTTGTTACAAAATCAAATACCTTCTTGCTACACTTTAGCATTCACATTATCTAAAGCACAGTATCTAGGCAGAGTTTTCAATAGAGCTGCCCTAACTTAAAAACGGAGAGAGAGTGAGAGAGAGAACTATGTTTATTTCTATACACTCAAAATATACAGTGACATTATAGCTGATACGTGACCATTTTTGGATTACTTGTAACCTAATTACTTGTAACATTCAAGGTCAAGATTAATAAACTTATAAAATCTCTCCATAAGCTGGAAGCTTTCTTTGTGTGCGTGTTTCATTCTGTACTTGGTACTTAAGATGAATCTGTACTTGGTTCCCATAGACTTTAAAGCCTAAGCAATATGAACATAATCCTAAAAAGTACTAAATTAAGTATAAATACACTCGGTGTTTTGATAGGGTCATTGTATATGCTGTTAAATTAATCTTCAATGCATAATAGCGTCAAGGTTTTTTTGTAGAGGTATATTATTGTTGTCACTGTAGCATAAAATACAGGCCTAAATATTTTCAAAATATCTCCGGAGATGTGAATTGCTCACAAGAATTTATGCCATAGCCTGACCATAGATATAACTAAAGACCTTTTGTGTGCATTCAGTAGAACGCAACGAATGGCATTTGTAGTAACTGTATATAGGTTTCGTGTGTATTCCCTGCATGGGCCGTTCAGTTATGCACGTACATTATTATTACTACATATCATCTCAGCCTGCTGCAGTTCTTCCATCCAGTGCTGGAAAGGTTCTTTCCAAATTACTTTTACTTTTTACTTTTTGACGTTTTGGCAGTACTTTACTTTTACTTCTCGACTTTGAAAAATGCAATACTTTTACTTTTACCTTTCAATTTCGAAAAAAATACTTTTACTGTTACTTTTGTGTTCTATAAAAAAATTACTTTAGTCTAAAAGTACTTTTTCAAGGTAGCAATGTTATCAGATAAAACAAGAGGCATTAAACATTATCTAGTCAAGATAAGAAAGTTTAATTTAAATTATTTGTAATACATGAAAGTGTCGATGATTGACAGGCCATATATGAAGCGACACTTGATCAACTAAGATTAAAGGCACTGGTCTGAAATATAACTGCACCGTAGCTTCAAACGCTCTGTGCGACACAGTCAGTCGATTATAATTAATTATAGACCCATGCCGTATTTCAACTTTCAATGATGCATGCACTCATTCTTGGAAGCCTGTGCTTTTATCCACTAGATCAAAGGCATGGTGTTGAATCCAATACAATTACAATTAACACTTAGCTAATAACCTGTAGAATCTGTTTTAATTGAATTCTGCTCATCGGTGTATCTAAATGTACATGCTCATATTAGAATTTAAAATTTAAAATTGAATAGGTCTTAATTAACATAATAATAATAGGCCAAAATAATAGGCCTTAATAGAATAATATACAGGTATAAATTACTCAAGTGTAGATTTTGAGATCTCTGTTTAAGATGAATTAATTAAGATGAACAGATTAATTCAGTAGTGCGAGCTTTTTATGGTACAATAGTACGTGTTTCAAGAGTATAATTAGAGTATCTCATCACTAATAACAATAATGATAATAACAACAATTAGAGTGCTACATTCATCAATGACAACATCGAGCACTATTGAGACAAAATCAAGCCTGCGAGCAAAAAAAGAAGGTCCAAAAACGGTGCAAATTCAAAAATCCAGAAATTCAGTCCAAAGTAAAGGGAGTTAAAGAAAAGGTGGTTTAGGCCCTGGTCGCTGCTCATGGACACTGGATGGAAAAGAGAGATGGAAAAGATAGGTCTTCAACTGCTTATGGAATTGCTCATAGGAAAGCAAAGGCTGATGTGATTCAAATGAGGATTTCCGAAGATTGGATGGAAGAGAATTCCGCATCTGAGGTGCTGCATGCTGGAAAGAACGATTAGATAGCTTAGAGTGTGAAGGTAAGCTAGGTCTCACAAGAGTAATTAACTTAGAAGACCGAGTAATAGCAGGCTGCATCACTTTAATCAAGTGAGACATACAAGTTTGTCCATGGATGATGATGGACTTATTGGTTAACGAAGCTGTTTTGTAAATGATACGCTCTTTAATCTTTAACCAGTGCAAACACTTCAAAATGGGCGTAACATGTGAGTACTTGGAACTACAAAAAATTGCTCGCGCAAGAGAATTCTGAACAAACTGCAACCAATCAATCTCACAGCCAGGGAGATTTAAAAACAGGGAATTGCAGTGGTCCAACTTCGATTGCACAAGACCAGCACCAATTGTAGCAGCTGTCTCACGTGACAAAAATGGACGTATTCGACGAAGATCACGGATATGGAAGAAACACGCTTGTGAAGTTTTAGTTATGTGTTCGTGGAAGGTTAGGTGTTTATCAAGGATAACACCGAGATTTCTCACAGAAGAAACAGGTGATATTTTAATACCTGAAGATAACGAAAGAGTTTCCTCATTCAGCTTCAGAAGCTCTTGAGGTGTCCCGACCAACAAGAATTCAGTCTTAGATGGATTAAGTGCCAAGAAATTAGCAGACATCCAAGAGGATATAGACTGAAAACTTTGTTGCAAGAGGGTTTTCAGCATTAGAATAGGAGTTAGGGGTGAAACAAGTGTACATTTGAGTGTCATCAGCATATAGTTCATGATCAAGAGAATGAGAAGAGATTGGAGTGCTTAGGGGTGTTGTATAGAGGTTAAAGAGGATAGGACCAAGAACGGAGCCTTGAGGCACACCATACTTTAAGTGAGAAGACGAAGAGATGTACTCCATCACTTTCACACTAAAAGAACGATCCGTCAGATAGGAGGAAAACCAATCAAGAACAATTCCACGAACACCAAACCACTAAGAAAGACATACGTTAAGACATACGTTAAACATCAACTACTGAAACATACCTGGTGTAATTTTCTTCATTGTTTTATATTATTGGATTACCATAAATGTGCCACCTTGGCGCAAGGTAATCCAATAATATATTAACAATGAAGTATTTAAATGACGTGCTGTATTACTATACATGTAATATTATGTATATATATATATATATATTTTTTTATAGCTCTTTATGTATTTACATTTTATTTGCGATATGATTTGAGATTTACTTCCACAAATACATGTATGTGTTTTTATTGGCATATTCCTGATGTTAACATAGTTCTATGAGTTGTTGGATTTTAGAAACAATTCTATACTTCATACTTGAAAAAATACTTTTACTTTTTGATACCGGAAAATAAATACTTTTACTTTTACTTTTACTTTTTGGTTTTGAAAAAAATTACTTTTACTTCTGGATTCCCAAAAATAAATACTTTTGCTTTTACTTTTTAGTTTCATAAATTAAAGTATTTTTCCAGAACTGCTTCCATCATTTGTGTCAACCTGGGTATTGAGATACAATTAAAGCTGGTAAAGCTAAGGTTAATGTCAGTTTCCTCACTCGAGAGCGATGTCAGTGACGGGTGAGCCCAGGATTTAAACTTCGCACATATTGTTCGCGGTCGAGTATCTTACCGACTTCTCCATTGGCTTCATCCAGTAGATAAATATTATTATAAATTGTAGAATAAATTGACAACGAATTGTTTATTAACAACTATCTCTCTCTCTCCCACTCTCTCACTCACTCACTCACTCACTCACTCACTCACTCACTCTCTCTCTCTCTCTCGCTCTTAAATCAATGCCTACTGACAGGTCCATGGTATATAAGGCCTCCACTTTTCTCTGTCTTCCGGTTTACACTTTCCATACAACTAATTATTCAAAAGCATGCTGCGAGCCCGTGTATCTAGTATATCAAGTGTTCTCAAGAATTGTAGGTTCAAGCAAAATATTCATAACTATACATGTTTAGTTTTCTCACATGTTATTACACGTATTGTGTAATAATTTCTCACATGTTATTACACGTACTGTGTAATAATTTCTCACATGTTATTACACGTACTGTGTAATAATTTCTCACTTGTTATTTCATGTATGTTATCTTACCGACATATCCATTGGCTGGAGCCAGTGGCGATGTCGGTAAGATACTCGACAGCGGATCAGTATGTGCTGGGTTCAAATCCTGGGCTCGCCAGTCACTGATACCGCTTTCGAGTGAGGAAACTGACGTTAACATTAGCTTTTTAGCTTTTTTGTTGTATACCTCGTATTGTTGTTGTTGTCGCCAGGCCCCACTGATTGTCGCTACACCTCGCTGGGTCAGGAATACGTGGGCACGAAGAACACAACCCAGTACGGGCTGAGCTGTCAGGCCTGGGTCAGCAACAACCCTCACGCCCATACCAACCACGACGACAGCAGCTTCCCTGATGGCAGCCAGGCAGCCGCCCTCAACTACTGCAGGAACCCTAACGGCGAGACAGCCGGGGCCAGCCAGGACCCGTTTGGCGGAGGCCCCTGGTGCTACACGACAGCCCCTGATGTGAGGTGGCAATACTGCGGAATACCATTCTGTAGTATGTGGCCGCTCTCTCTCTCTCTATCTCTCTTTCTCTATCGGTCTGTCTCTCTCTATCTCTCTCTCTCTCACACACTCACTCTCTATATCTATCTTTCTCTCTCTCCCTCTCTCTCTCTCTCTCTCTCTCTCTCTGTCTCTATCTCTCTATCTCTCTCTTCTCTGTCTCTCAGAGTACTGCCATCTGGCAGGTCCATGATATGTAACGCCTCTTTTCGTCTGTCTTCGTTTTCCTTTTCACGTCCACTTACGAGTAGACGTATGAATCATCCCACATTATATACCATAATTCTTGAGGGATTCTACGTATGACGAGATGGGCCCCTATTCCTTCCTCAGCTATGTGGGAGCCATGTGTGCTATCTGGTATGTTAAATGATTCTCTACTGTCTTTTTAAGTACCTATTTTGTCGAAATTCTCTGAGAAATATGGTTTAACGTCTGTGTCTGTACGCTGGTGTGCTGTACGAGGCGAGATGAGGCGTGCGATAGGATAGGCTGGGTCAGGAGAACTTTTAAACTTGATGATCTCGTGTAATTACTGATACCTTCGCAGCAGATTTTAAATATTCAAAACATGTAATTCCGTTGCATGATAAGAAACTATTGAAATCGATAAAACACAAAATATAGGGGATATTCACTGATTATTTGGAAAAATTTTAACGAAAGCTGTCCAACATTTATGATTTCAAAACCATAAGTAACATTGCTTATTGTACATCAACTTGTATTAATCAATCATATAGTACAACGTTATCAACTAAACATATTAAATGACTAACTACTCTTACAGATAGTCCGCCGTGCAATCAAGTGTCCAGGGTCTGGGCACCAAATGTCATGTGTGAGTCTTTTTACAACTGACTCAGACTCACAAAGCAGACGCCAAATCCTTAAATATCCTAACTATTCAAAAGATTTGTATCTGACCCCGTACATTAAACTAGCCTAAACTAATCTAAAAGATCCCGACCTTCTATGCATTTACTGACGAACGATTGTAATTAAAATTAAATTATTTTTATTTAAAATTATATGAAAATTTAATACAGATCAAGAAAATAAATAAATATCCAAATAGATAATATCAACGAAAAGCTAAGTAAGTTTAAATTGACTGTCCTTATGATGAATCTGAAATATTCACATACACTTTTAACTCGTAACACTAAAACGACTTTACTTGATATAAAATCAACGAAAACACAATACCTAGCTCTATCTAATTAACGCTTTAAAACATAAATTCCACTATGGAAATGCTCACTGATTATTTCCTTAATAACTGCGTTAGTTTGTGCTTCGAGAACTCTTTCCTTTGATCAACTGTTGATCAACTCTTGGATATCACCTAAGGATTATCCAACACTGTTCTGTGACAGTCTACTCTAATTATTTCGTTCCTTCCAATCCTCTATCCAAACTAACACGCGGATACTCATCTACTCCGCCCTTTCGTGACCTTCACCTTCCTCTTTAAACAAACGCTTCCTTTAGCTCCGCCCACCCACGTGACGTTACGCTAAGCATAAGCTTAAGTAACCTTTAAACTCCTTAAAATAAAAATGGCAATATAAATATAGGTATATATATATATATATATATATATATATATATATATATATATATATATATATATATATATAATATAAGTTATCTTATTATACAAAATATCAGGGCATAATTCCTGACAATAATACTTCTACTACTACTACTACTACTACTACTACTACTACTACTACTAATAATAATAATAATAATAATAATAATAATAATAATAATAATAACAATACTTCATTTAGTAAATCATAATTATATTAATAATCATACAGCAAAGCAATATTAAACTATTGATCAAGGCTCAAGCTCAACTGTTCAATCAAGCAGTGTGGGTGAATCCAGCAACCCAGTGTCTGCCCCTGCCTCGTCCTCCATCAGCACTCAAACTGCTCCAGGCTCCCCCACCATTCCGGCTAGCTCCAGCCCACCAGCTGCGTCATCATCTGCAGCAACACAGGAATCAACCCCAGGATCTTCCGAGCCTGCTTCATCGGGACCTGCTGAATCTTCATCTGTACCTGGTGGATCATCTACACCAGGTGAAGGTGGATCAACATCACCATCTAGTGGTGCTTCAACTCCACCAAGTACTGGCGAATCAACAGCACCAGCTAGTGGTGCTTCAACTCCACCAGCTAGCGGTGCTTCAACACCACCAGCTAGTGGTGGATCAACACCACCAGTTAGCGGTGCTTCAACTCCACCAGCTAGCGGTGCTTCAACACCACCAGCTAGTGGTGGATCAACACCACCAGTTAGCGGTGCTTCAACTCCTCCAGTTAGCGGTGCTTCGACTCCTCCAACTCAAGGAGAATCTACACCACCAGGCGAAGGTGAATCTACAACACCAGGCGAAGGTGAATCTACAACACCAGGCGAAGGTGAATCTACAACACCAGGCGAAGGTGAATCTACAACACCAGGCGAAGGTGAATCTACAACACCAGGCGAAGGTGAATCTACAACACCAGGCGAAGGTGAATCTACAACCCCAGGCGAAGGTGAATCTACAACACCAGGCGAAGGTGAATCTACAACACCAGGCGAAGGTGAATCTACAACACCAGGCGAAGGTGAATCTACAACACCAGCCGAAGGTGAATCTACAACACCAGGCGAAGGTGAATCTACAACACCAGGCGAAGGTGAATCTACAACACCAGGCGAAGGTGAATCTACAGCACCAGGCGAAAGTGAATCTACAACACCAGGCGAAGGTGAATCTACAACACCAGGCGAAGGTGAATCCACAACACCAGGCGAAGGTGAATCTACAACACCAGGCGAAGGTGAATCTACAACACCAGGCGAAGGTGAATCTACACACAAGGTGAATCTACAGGCGAAGGTGTCTACAACACCAGGCGAAGGTGAATCTACAACACCAGGCGAAGGTGAATCTACAACACCGAGGCGGCGAAGGTGAATCTACAACACCAGGCGAAGGTGAATCTACAACACCAGGCGAAGGTGAATCTACAACACCAGGCGAAGGTGAATCTACAACACCAGGCGAAGGTGAATCTACAACACCAGGCGAAGGTGAATCTACAACACCAGGCGAAGGTGAATCTACAACACCAGGCGAAGGTGAATCTACAACACCAGGCGAAGGTGAATCTACAACACCAGGCGAAGGTGAATCTACAACACCAGGCGAAGGTGAATCTTCAACAACAGGTACAGATGAATTAAAGTACTTCTATATTTCATATTTGACATCTGTTTCACCCTTAGAGTATAATTATATAGGAAGAGACTAAGTCCAAAACTAAACGTCCCATTGGCTGCGAAGCCATTTCGGCCATCTTTTTGAACGACTCTCCTACATTTTCGAAAAATGTGAATGAGTTTCAGTAGCAACGGACTATATTCTATTTAATTAAGAAAATGTATACAGTATATTATAATTTTATTTGTAAAATTAATTTCTCGTAACATTATGGTTTGAACTGCATTAGTGTGAAAAATTTCTTCAAATAAATATTTAAATCATGATACAAAAACTTCCAATAATTGTGACTGTCACAGTTCACCTTAAGATACAAATTGCAAGTCACGAAGCAATTAATTGTCGACCGTGTCCCATCGCGATTTTCTCAATATTACAGTTTTATTTCGCGCAAGAATGCTCACGTTTGGGTTACAGTGATGGTTACGAATAGGGTTAGGGTTTCAATGAAGATTAGGATTCGGGTTACTACTAAGAAACTCTTAAGGCTTACGATTATTTCAAGTCAGAGCAAATTAGGTCGATATTTAAACGGTATGTGACGGTTTATAAAAGTGGGCGGTACCAACCTAAAATCAGACAAGACCTCAATATTTTCCATAAATATGAATTAAGTAAAATCAGACTTTGTGCCACAAATGCAAATATCTTTGCATATAATAAGAAATATTGAAGTTAAATATTTCAAAATTACATTCGTATAAGATACCGATATTAATTAATGTCTTACTGTATTAAAATATTGATTGATAATTAACATTTATAATAGTCGCAGAGTAAACTACCAAAGACGTAGACTGCTATGATTCTGTTGGCCCTGCATCATGGCCGTGGTGCATCAAAATTATTGCTCAGTACTTTCACGTGCTTATTATTACTCTAAGGTTTCACCACTTGTTATATAAAGTATGTAGATTAGCTTGCTCTTGTTTAGAGTTCTTTATTAAATATAAACTATCAAAGATCTTTAAAATAATTGTTTTTCTTTATTCTATGTCAACTA
This sequence comes from Enchytraeus crypticus, assembly GCA_905160935.1. NCBI lineage: Eukaryota > Metazoa > Annelida > Clitellata > Enchytraeida > Enchytraeidae > Enchytraeus > Enchytraeus crypticus. The sequence goes on along the minus strand of CAJHZI010000651.1, from coordinate 291,213 downwards.
TATACCACCATTCTTTCATTCTTTCTTTCATTCTTTCTTTGTTTCTTCCTTTCTTTGTTTCTTTGTTTCTTTGTTTCTTTGTTTCTTTCTTACTTTGGACTGATTATCTGGATTTTGGAATTTGCACCGTTTTTGGACCTTCTTTTTGCTCGCCGGCTTGATTTTGTCTCAAAAGTGCTCGATGTTGTCATTGATGACTGTAGCATTCCAATTGTTGTTGTTATTATTATTAGAATTATTCTTTCTTTCTCTATCTCTGCTCTCTCTCTATCTCTCTATCTCTCTCTCTCTCTCTCTCTATATATATATATATATCTCTCTCTCTCTAGCTTGCTGTATATGGTGCGAGATGGTTGATGTAAGCACCCTGTTACTTCACTACAGCTCCTGTGGGTCTGATCGTGGGTCTCGCTGTGGGGGTGACCGCCCTGGTGTCCCTCCTCGTCATCGGCTTCTTCTGGACCAGGCTGTACGACTACTGCTGCGGGCCCCCCGTGGTCAGCTACTCAAGGGATCTCTCCCCCTCAGATCAGCTCTACGAGAGCGACTCGAGGTACGCCCTGAGGTACTCCCCGAGTGGTCAGGGCAGGGTCAGCTATCAGGTGTAGTAGTAGAGAGAGGAGAGGTCAAGGTCAGGGGTCAGGTGTAAAACAGTGGTAGCGAGACGAGAGGTCAAGGTCAGGGGTCAAGTGTAGTGGTAGATAGGCGAGAGGTCAAGGTCAGGGTTCGGGTGTAGAACAGTGGTAGAGAGGTTAGAGGTCAAGGTCAGCGGTCAAGTGTAGAACAGTAGTAGAGAGATGAGAGACAATCGAGATTTGATGACGAAAATTCATATTTATTTACTTATTTTATTTGAAACTTTCTGAACAAATTTAGTAAGATGACTACTCAAACGTAATAATAAAAATAATTTTGTCAGTACATTCCCAGATCTGACATACGCAAATAGGGAACGATTGATGAGGCTTTTTGTTGTGGCAAGAAATTAATTCTAAATAAAGAAATGGCAATGTTTCAATAGTAATAAATTATATCTAATAGCAGTAAATTATTCTCTATTACTACTTGGGTAACTATACGTAATTGAATTGAAGTGCTCAAATTAATCTTTGAGTCATCAAATACGAGTATATACAGCTAACTAATGCTAAATGGAATTATGGAATTACGTATTTCTCAATCGTTTCTGATCCTGATAGTACTAAATATGTTTTAATCTTTTCGGTTGTGAATACTACGTGTGCTTGCTATTTGTGGTTATTAGTTGTGGTTACTATTTGTGGTTACTATTTGGGGTTACTATTTGTGGTTACTATTTGTGGTTATTATTTCTGGCTATTATATATGGTTACTATTTGTGGTTATTAGTTGTGGTTACTATTTGTGGTTATTATATATGGTTACTATTTGTGGTTATTATTTGTGGTTATTATATATGGTTACTATTTGTGGTTATTAGTTGTGGTTATTATTTGTAGTTATTATTTGTGGTTATTATTTGTGGTTATTATTTGTGGTTATTATTTGTGGTTATTATTTGTGGTTATTATTTGTGATTATTATTTGTGATTATTAGTTGTGGTTGTTTTGGTTTAACTCCATTGTTTAAATTAAAGACCGGTTTTTGATTAAGATTTATCCTAAAAAAGTAAACACGCATTATAGTGAAATGATCAACTATGTTGATATTTTAAAACCATATGTTTAATCCGTTAGGCAATTTAGACCATTTTCCGTATAACCAGTGCAGTGAATGTCCGAGATTTTACTCTCAGATCAGCGAGGCCGGGATTCGAACCCACGAGGATTCAAATCACCTTAGGATTTTTCATTTAAAACTTCATGCGGTTACCCCTACGCTATTTAGGCATTCTAAATTAGACATTTCCGCAGCGCTATACAGATTAGTGACTATTAGTGTTTATTAGTAATTGAAATATAGAATTATTATAAAAGTTACTTAGTGTTTAGTTCAATAAGTAATTTAAAGTTAGAGATCCACATGAAATATTAGAAACTTATTTGATTTTAATTACATTGACAATTAGTTAATACGACGTACATATCTTTCATAGTCAGTCTATCAGCAACTTTTATATCGTCTGGCTGCACATTTATTTATTTCATTTTTCATACGCATATCACAATTGGCATACACAATAAGCAGTTAGAGCGCATGCACGGAAATAAAGGCCCACAAGTGGCACTTACATAATAATTTATTCCGAATTTAAAAAATGCAAATACTTGCATTAATTATTAATTATCTTCAATTATGTGTAGTAATCATATCATACATGTATGACAAACGCATGCATTTACAAAGTTTACTTTCTTCATTGATGTTTTGTTTTCGTTATTTCTTCCTTCATCTCCATGGTTGCTAGTGGCCATTGCTTTGCTAACGCGCCGATGACAGATAGAGCAGATTTAAGAATAACCTTCCAAGACATATAGCTGTAAGTGTATAGTCCCCCGGAGCCAATATGATAAACATTTAGCGTATTACTGTGTAACCAGATCCTATACGTTAAAAAAGAAATTAAGCAACAGCGGACGCGGTTAGGTCATGGATGGGAGACCGATTGCTGGCTGCATAATATGTAAAAATTTGGGGTATTTAAACATTATTCATAATATGCGCTGATTGTAATGAGGCACTAGACTGCATTGTACCGCTTCAACATATATATATCTCTCAAGTGTTCTGTCAAGTGGCAGGTCCAAGGTAAATATTCATGCTCAAAGTTTACTCTCACACTCCATAAATCAACAGGTTAATCTCTTCACAGAAGACCATGCATTATCTATACCCTATTTATCCTGTTACATGGGAAAATGTGGCTTCTGAGCTGGTTTGCCTGTGTCTTGCAAAGTGTTTGTTTTGTCGCCTCTTATGACACGTGCAATTATTATCTGATCTATACTTCTTTTACCGCACATACACTCGTCGATTGCGAATTATTCATAGATTAACGAATTATTCATAGATTAACGAATTATTCATAGATTACCGAATTATTCATAGATTAACGAATTATTCATAGATTAACGAATTATTCATAGATTACCGAATTATTCATAGATTAACGAATTATTCATAGATTAACGAATTATTCATAGATTAACGAATTATTCATAGATTAACGAATTATTCATAGATTAACGAATAGGACGACAAAACTAGAGAGCAGTAGCTTAAGCAATGCAACTTTGCAGGACAGCGTCACGCGTGTTACCAAATGGAATGAAATCCCAGTGTTGCTGTTGATGAGGATATCTTTACTGTAGTTGAATAACTTCACTGTCCAGACAAACTTGTCGCTGTAACATCTCCTGATTGCGGTGTAGCTTATAGTACATGTACACTGCAACCTGTAATATGTAGATTAGTAATTACACCTATTCTAAGCTTTAGGTACCAAGTTCAAAACCAAGCCCTATGCTATAGGGGATTAGTTGTGTTGAAGCAAACTTTGATCTGAAGACCAAAGTGCCCGATAATGTTATGAAAATGAGAATGGATCGTATTCAACAGATCTTAAAGCTCCTCCTGTAAATATTAGAACTAAGTTTAGTATCTGCTTTCCCAGTCATTAAAGGAGCGACGCCTGGCTGAAATTCGATTCAATGGCCACATTTTATCAGCCAGGAGATCTACGCAGTAAGCCATATAACCAGTACGAATCTTTTCTACATAATAACGGCTAAAGTTGTAACATCTAGGCAATCCACTCTCTATTGAAAGAGTACGTTGTATAATAATAATAATAATAATAATAATAATAATAATAATAATAATAATAATAATAATAATAATAATAATAATAATAATAATAATAATAATAAAGGTTTAATATCCGTTTCCTCATACAAGGATGATGTCAAGGACGTCCCCCCATTACAGATCACTACAAATCGATTCACCCCAAACGATCTGAAAAAACACGTGCTGAAGAGAAATAAAAGATCCTAAACAGTGCCGGTCCGGTGATCAAAAAACAGTCAGGCAAGATGAAATAAAATCTATGGTGGGAAGAGATGTGTTTTCAACTTACAACGGAAAGTGGAAGTAGTAGAACATGAGCGAAGATCAGGAGGGAGAGAGTTCCAAACAGTAGGAGCGGAGAAAGAAAATGAACGTCTACCTAACGAAAAGTGAGAAAATTAGGAATTTTGAGGAGTTTGGTATCGGAAGAACGAAGCTTACGAGAAGGTTGATATAGGTGAACATGGACTGGCCACTTGGATTTTGATTGGCACCATATATTGGGCACTATTCTCTGCTCATCGGTTTGGAATTGGTTTCTTAGTTTTCGATTTTGTCTTGGACAACAATTGAAATCTAATCACGTGATTTTGTACTTGTTTAGATAAATATATTAATCAGTCGGACTGTATTTGTGTAATTAGAGCTTCAAGAAATCTTCAGTCCTTTGTATGACAATCAAGTGAATTCTTTTCTGAGGCCTATTCAGTCATTTCTCATAATTCACTTTTCTACAAGTTTTCGAATCCATATAGGATTGGCCACATAAGCTGTGGATACTGCATAGTCTTGTGAAGGGATTGTTCTATTGATTTATTGTGTGACTTTATGAAGCGTAGACACAGTCTCTGAGTATGAATATGTTCCTTGGATCTGCCATTTGGCATGTTAAGGACAGAGAGAGAGAGAGAGAGTATGTGTATGTGAGAGAGAGAGAGAGAGAGAGAGAGAGAGAGAGAGAATGAATAATTTACATTTTATTTAGGAACATTACATTGAAATTACATCATTTCCTCTAGGAAAACGTAATAACTCACAATCACTAAAACTTACCTGACAGCATCATATTTCTGTGCACCGGATGGTCCAGCTTACCGCAAATATGTACATTAGTTTGTTCACTGAATACATGCATGTAGTTTGTTCACTGAATACATGCATGTAGTTTGTTCACTGAATACATGCATGTAGTTTGTTCACTGAATACATGCATGTAGTTTGTTCACTGAATACATGCATGTAGTTTGTTCACTGAATACATGCATGTAGTTTGTTCACTATCTGGAACCAATGGCGATGTCGCTATGATATTCGACAGCGGATCAGTATGTGCGGGGTTCAAATCCCGGACTCTCCCGTCGCTGACATCGCTTTCGAGTGAGGAAACTAACATTAACATGAGCTTTTTAGCTTTAAATTATTTAACTATATCTGATAATTTAATTAAAGTTTCATCATCATCAGTTCCTTCAGTTCTGAACAGAACATAGGGCGGCAACATTCCTCCATTCTTTTCTGTCTTCAGCAACCCTCACAGCACCTTCCCAGGAAATGTTCAAAGTTGTCAAAATTTAATTTTAGGCCTAATTTATTTATGAAATATTTAGAGGGGATGAGCCAATTAGGGACGGAGCCGGTGGCCTGTTGACACGTTGTTCGACAGCGAAGCTGTAGGTGCAGATTCAAATCCATTGCTTTTCCCGTCACTGTATCGATCAGGAATCTGATACTAAACTTGGCTTTACTGGTTTTTAGATTAAATTAGGTCATGTGAATGTTTTGTGCACACACTGTGGTTACTGCAGTTGTTTAGTTGATGCGACTTAGATGCTTGGTCGGTTTACTTGATAATCATTGAGACATGACGCTGAGGTATTGTGTGACAATACAAACACGTAAACAGGCCTATTCTTTCGTTGTGTATGTCTACACAATGCAGTTGAAGACGCATTCATTTAAAAGCTATGAAAATACCTAAACTATAGGGCTCTAAATACCTCCACACTGTTATACCTCCATACTGTTACAGGAACACTATGCACGATGCAATCGTTGTGAAGCCAAGGACGAGAGAGTTGCGTAAAGTAAAACTTGTTTAACAATAGAATTTTCTCTTATGAAAATTATTGCAGAAGAGCCACCGCTAGTATTACTCCTCTGTATGCAATGTGTAGTACAGAGACAGAGAGAATCATTTGAAGTGAAAGATCGCTTTTATCATAATGCAAACGTTAGATGACCAATAAGCCTAAGCACCCAGTTCATCGCTCAAAAACCTCAAATACAAAGACATACTATTGTTATACCTGAGTTATTGTTATAAAATTCTGCTGTAAAGTTTATTGCATTGTACTAGTGCAATGCTTGTTATATTTATAGATTTACATTTACATTTGAATATTTTTGTACACACAATCTCTCTCTCTCTCTCTCTCTCTCTCTCTCTTTCTCTACATGTATTGATTTGAAAAAGTGTCAGGACCATGGTACGTACATGTATACACACTGCATTCGCCCTTCATATAAAGATCACTCCATAGATCAACGAGTTAATCCCGTCACAAAAGCTCACTTGCTTCTTTTTCCTTGGATTCTTACTAGAGCTGGAGAACTGGTCTAAGAGAATTAGGAACAGAATTGGAACAATGGAGACAGTTGATGCATCAATTGCTTGGATTCAATCATCTTCAGATATGGACTCTCTACCATTCGATTTATTCTTAAGCTGAATAAAGATTAAATATTATTCCACATTTCACCAGAACACTTATATCTCCACGTCGTGCTCAAAGATTACCCATCTTCATCGTTTCTTGCAAATACATTGCCGACATATTGCATCGACTTAATTCGCCTTTTCTGAACACGTTCAGTTGTGCAATTGTCTATTTCTCTCTCACTGTTTGGTCTTTGGGTATAAACTGCGCAGTCATGTTTATGACCCGTGATAACATAGAATTCTGCTGTTTATAGCGTTGTGAGACATCTTATGCATGACCGCGTATTTCTTCTTATAAATTATAAGCAAGCAACAGACTAAAGAAAGGGTGGGTGAAGAACGTTTAGATATTTGAATATCACGTTTAACTCCACATACATAACAATTTATCATTCATATGACTTGATGTGTACGCATGTGCTTGAACATAATATAGAAAACTCTACTAGGGTTCTCTTGACTACAAGTAGGTCAACGGCCTATCTAGACCACGAAGACCTAAAGTTTTTTATCTGGTTGTTGTGAGCAGTTGAGAAAAATGCCTTAAATCCTGTTCGTAAAACAGTGAGTTTTAGAAAGAGCGTGATAAACAATGGATTTACATTATATTGTATTGCTCGAGATTTGCTTTTTGGGTTGAACACTAAAGGATATTTCTAACATTTCGCCTCAAGCTAAATCACAAGCAAAGCCCATTCAAAGCCTACTAAACCCTAATCGTGAAGGGTTACCGTTGCTCCGCCAAAAATAGCGACACTTATCGAAACGCAAGCTATAATCAGAATTCTTAGGGCATTATGAGATAGGCATAGGTAGTTAACCCATTGGTTAAACCATCATATGTGGTTACCCCTCTCTGGTTAACCCTCAAAGGTGGTTAACCCACTGATTAAACCATTATATGTGGTTAACTCTCTCTGGTTAACCCTCAAAGGTGATTACCCACTGGTTAAACCATTATATGTGGTTAACTCTCTCTGGTTAACCCTCAAAGGTGATTAACCCACTGGTTAAACCATTATATGTGGTTAACTCTCTCTGGTTAACCCTCATAGGTTGTTAACCCTACCTTGGCAGTCAACGGTTGTGCTATAGGTTACTCCTGTTGGAGCAACTGAACTTTATGTGATTTGCTATTTTACATTTCTCTTCCACTGGCACATTGTTTTTACATGTGTGTTGTTGTTGCTTATATAAAATGCGACTAAAAGAACATGTGCTTGAGTTTCTAATAGAACATGTGCTTTGATGTCGGAGTCATTAAGAGCCTTCACTCAAGAAATCTAACAATAAATGACGATTGATTGATCGATTGATTGACTATGAGTTTATCCCAAAATCCAGTAAAAGCACATTTGATAAATACAATACATATGCTCAGATAAATTACAAATGCGACAAACATCCAACAAATGTGAAAAATACCAAAAGAGAATTTCTACAAGAAATAAAAGGAACGTTTTAACAATTGTGTTGAATCTACGCCTCACGAAGCAGTAAAATGTAGTTGGACACTCGCTGGGTTAAAACTTTTCTAGTAGAATTATTTCACTGCTTGCTCTATACAATACTTGTTATACTATGGCAGTTAGCCCATAAACATCTCAACGACTTCGTGATGCTGTTTTACACACAATATTCGTTATATTATGCGCGCATTGTTATATTATGCGCGAATGAGTGCGTCAAACTGCAAGAAGAAGATGCACACATTTTATTAGCGTCACCCTGTACGCCCGGCCCTGAATGCAAACATTAACCAAAACGTTACCCCGAACCTCTTCATATCTATTGTCACACGTGTTTATGATTCTCCGTGACTTATGCCATGGGTTTAACCGAGTGTAAAAAGCTGGTAATGCTAATGCTAACGTCAGTTTCCTCACTCGAAAGCGATGTCAGTGACGGTAGAGCCCAGGATTTGAATCCGGCACATACTGATCCGCGGTCGAGTATCTTACCTGCTGACACAGCTGAATTGCTGTATCAGCAAAATCTTCACGCAGCCATCCAGCAGCTAACTTCAGCTTCCCTAAAAATTGTTCAAATATCACACGAGATCAACAATGGCTGGCTACACGTTGTCTGAAAGTTTCTCAGCTTTTATGCTGAAGACTAATTGTAATTGTCATTTCTTGTGATATTTAGGACCATCAGGGTAGACTGAGAATAGTTGAATTATATTGAACTCAAGTCAAGGATAACAACAAAATAAATCCATTATTTTAAGTCCATTATTTTAAGTCCCTTATTTTGATTAGATTAGTTGATTTTGATTCGATATTTTAATTCATTCGCATTGAAAGTATCAAAAACGATCGTTCCATATTAGTGAACTCAATATTGAACTTTTCATAATAGTATTATTTGTTTGTAATTTCTGCATCATATCACGTTGCTTCACTGCAAATTGATTTACCATTCTTTTCTGTCATGTCTGTCATGTGTATTATGATGATGTGAGCTCTTTCTATTTATTAACTGAGCAGGAATTCCTAAATTTTCTTGGTATTTCAATTAAAATTCAATTTCTTAGTACTTAAAAAAAATCAATTCAATTAGACATTTAACAGTCACTGTCTCAACCAAATTCCTTTACGATGCACGGGGCTGCATTTAGAATATTGCAAAGAGTTTCTTCTGTTTATCTAATTACTGTTCAAGAATTTCAGGTGGTTTTAGAAACCACTTTAAAGTTTTTCACTGTTATGGGAAGCCCTGAATTATTAAATGCTATGACAATTTAAGAACTTGTTACCCGCCTTACTTTTTCTAAATACAGTTATTAGTCTGCGGCCAGTGACGCTGGAAGTCAACTCCGTTTAGCAATTGTAATACGCAATACATTGTAATACTAATTACGTTGTAATACGATGTACGTTATAATACGAATTACATTATAATGCGAATTACGTTATAATGCGAATTACGTTATAATACGAATTACTTCGTTTTCAAATATGTTCAATAGGGGATTTCAAATTATTAAAATATATAACTCTATTTTATTGTACTACGTGATGTTTATGATAAAAGCTGGTATAGCTAAGGTTAACAGTAGTTTCCTCACACGAAAGTGATGTCAGTGACGGGCGAGCGCAGGATTTGATAATTTACAATCATGAAGAATAGTCAGTTTAGGATTGCATATATTTTTCTAGTAAGAAACTAATATATGTAATTTCTAGACTTCTCAATCGTTTACTTAATTTAAATTCCAATGGGCACGGTTCAAATGCATTCATTTTAAAGACTGCTTGGTCAAATGACTCAAATGTATCTCCCAAATTTACTTGCCCAGTATTTACCAATAACAGAAGAAAAATGTGAGTTACCGCAACTCTGTGGTGATTGTGTAACGAGCAATATAATATCAAAAACTCTAATCATAGTCGACACCCACAACCGATATGCCTGTGAGAACCTATCAGCTTCAAATTTGAGCGAGAATGCGAATAAACAACCAATAACTCAGACAGTTCAACCACAATTTCTTAGTTTAGTCGTCGCTTCAAATACGTTCAGTCAGAGTTCTCACAATTCTTTGTTAACACGAGCACAATGTGGGTTACTATAGTCACTTAAGGAAAATGGTAAATTAGTCAGCAGATGGAGTGTTTGCATGCAAACTCTGGAGAGTTTCTTATTCCAGCTCTACTCGATCTTACCCAACCTGCAGATAGGCTGATGGAGTGTTTGCGTGCAAACTCTGGAGAGTTTCTTATTCCAGCTCTACTCGATCTTACCCAACCTGCAGATAGGCCTACGAAACAACAACAAAATTAAAAGAGGCCACCTAGAAATCACCTCAGTGCTAATATTAGTTGTGTCTGAAGTTATATTTAGGCCCAAAGAAGAAGTTCTGTTGCAACAAGATAGGGAGCGTTCTGGTAACATCAATTCGTTTGGTCGATGGTGTTCTCTCTTGATGATATCTGTGGTGGCTCTCTCTTGTCATGAACTTTGTGCCATGAACTTGTCAAACATTAAAATAAATCTCTCCCTAGACATGTTCAATGCGAGAATTCTTGTGTTAATCTTTGTCTTCTAACCAAAAACCACTTGTTTAGAATGAGGCGACTATAAAAAATTCAATTCAGAAATGTAAATTTAGAAGCAGTGAATTCATCATGGTTTGTCACCGTGGTATGTGTGTGTTCAATTTAACAATCAGTTGATCATGGGTGTTCTCATTTCGTTATTTAAATCTCTCATAGAGTATGTGTGCCTTTAGCACACATTCTGTAGGAGAGATATAAATAAAATTATGTTCTGTAATCCACTGGGAATGACGCCCCTGCCCAGTAAATGCTAGTCGAAGCTGAGGAAGGCATAGGGGCCCACCTCATCATACGCAGAATCCCCCAAGAATAATGGTATATCAAAAGGAATGTTATATATGATATAAATATCCACTCGAAGTGGACATGAAGAAGAAAACGGATGATAGAGATCAGTGAAGGCGTTGTATGCCATGGACCTGTCCGTGCATGGTTTATAACGCCTATATACATGTATAGTACCATATACATGTATATGGTATGGTCTCACTGTGAGAGCGAGAATGCATGTACATGGATATACATTTACATGTATATAGGCTCTACAAGTACGCATGTTTACTGGCAGCATGCATCAAATAAAGGAATATTAGTTGAGCTTGTCCACTTACCTCTATAATATCTATTGTACATTTAACGTTTATTTTGTTTCCACAGAGTGCAGGCGCTGACATCAGCTCTTCACTGCAGTCTGGCACGGACGGTGCCAATAAGTTTGTCTATCTTTAATTAATTCATCGGGAACTCGTAATTAATTAAAGAAAGATGAGAAAGTTCTTGAGATCAGTTGCAGGAAGTCTGTTCCCGTGCATTCAACTGTTCCTAATGCTTGGACTCACTTCAGCTGCCGTCACGTCAGACACGGCGGGAAGTAAGTCATCCTAATTACTTCTCTTAACTATTCATTCGAAGTTCTCTTATCTTAAAGGGTTTATCTTATTCTTATTTTATCTTTCTTGCTGGAGCCAGTGGCGATGTCAGTAAGGTACTCTACCGCGGATCAGTATGTGCGGGGTTCAAATCCTGTGCTCGCCCGTCACTGACATCGCTTTCGAGTGAGGAAACTGACGTTAGCCTAAGCCTTACCAGCTTTAAGTATCGCACTGCTGATCATGCGTGCTATTAGATGAAGCAAACTGGAGCACCTATCATCTAAAGTAGCCATGAATTTACAAAACAAAGCTAAAGCCAAGTTTAACTTCAGTTCCTGCTCTCTAGCATGTCGGTGAATTCGAAAGCAAAAAGGCTACTCCGATTAAAGATTATGTTTAAAATTAAAGTTACTCCGCACAATAGAGCACATGGAATAAGTTACGCATATTGTAGTATATGCAAAAAGTTATTCCGTATAGTTAAACCAGGGTTATATTTGATAAATTTGTCCAAGGCGAGTAGTTAGAGGGATCGAAGGCTTAGCAGGAGGTCATAAGGCTTAGTCATTTGGAGAAGGTTAAAACTGGTGTGGTTAAAACTTTAGCAGTGGGTAGCTGCTAAAGTTTTACTAAAAGTTATAAAGTTATTAAAAGTTATACTAAAGATATCTGTCAAGGGATTTGAATCCCTTCAACCCCAACAAATACAATCCGAGTTAAACTGGTAAAGCTGGTAAGGCTAAGGTTAACGTCCGTTTCCTTACTCGAAAGCGATGTCAGTGATAGGAGAGACCAGGCTTTGTACCCCGCACATACTGATCCGCGGTCGAGTGTCTTACCTACTTCGCCACTGCCTCCAGACAGACTGAATATTATTCTCTGAGTCACGTGACATAATCCTGCCATTCATAGATATACAAGAAGAAGATACGCTACAGTCAATAAAATGATAGAGAATTTTCATTCACTTCCTGTTGGATGATAATTCACTGAAAGCCTATTAAAGCCAATTAACAGAGTTAATTATTAACAGAGTTTCATCAAAATTTAATGTAAACAAAGGAGTTTATTTGTTACCATGGTACTATATTGCAGTTCTTGTTACTGAATCTTCTAGTTCTCTCTAATACTTCGTTGCTGCCATTATTTTGTATGTCCAGGTTTCAGCACAGACAGCTACTCGTGTAACTTCACTTATGACCAGGCGACAGACAAGATCTCGTTCATCGTCACCGCCACCCAGCCAGTCAACACCTGGGTCGCTGTGGCCTGGGGACCCACCCAGTTCATGGTCTGATAGTTCTCTCTCTCTCTCTCTCTCTCTCTATATATATATATATATATATATATATATATATATGTATATATATATGTATATATATGTATATATATATATATATTTATATATATAATATATATATATATATATATATATATATATATATATATATCTTTTATACAATATACAGGGTGAGTAAAAGAAAGTGATGACACCTGCAAAAAGTTTGAATATCTCAGGCTATTGTTAATATATTCAAATAAATTTTTTACCAATTACTATAGGACTAATTTGTGATAAGGTGGCCAGTTTTTGTCCATTTTAAGTTATAGATTGGCCAATTATACAAGTTTCAGCAGAGTAACCCCCCATTTTTACCTAAAAATGGCGCTTGCTACAACGGTAAGGGCATATTGGACTTCATTGGCGAGAAGGAATAGATGAGCGCTCAGTATTACGTCAATACTTTATTCCTCAAGCTGTTTGATGATTGTTATGCTCTTCTATCAAATGGTTTCATCTCCGGCTCATGCATCGCGTCAAGCAAAGGAATGGATCAGCGAGAGAAATTCGCATTGCATCAAGAAGAATGAATGGCCTTCAAACTCTCCCGATCAAAATCCTCTGGATTACCATGTCTGGGGAATCATGTTGCATCTCTATTAGAAACAACTGTCGAAGCCTAAAAAAGACAGAACTGCAGGAATTGCTACAATCAATTTGGGAGAGACTGCCCAAGCTGGAATCAAGGCTGTCTTAGCGTTCCGAAAGCTACTGCAGTCCTGCGTAGCAGCTGGAGGAAAGCATATCGAATAGGCGTAATTCTAGCAGATACAACTGGTTCTTTCTGAACCACCACAACGACCCTTTTCAGGGCCAAACAAATTAAATTAAATATAATTTTTATTTACAGTACATTCAAAAAGGGGGTTGCTCTGCTGAAACTTGTATAACTGGCCAATCTATAAATTAAAATGGACAAAAATTGGCCAACTCATCAAAAATTTGTCCTTTAGTAATTGATAAAAGTGTGATTTGAAAATATTAACAATAGTCTGAGATATTCAAACATTTTGCAGGTGTTATCACTTTTTTTACTCACCCTGTATATATACTTGTACATAATATATCTGTCACTCTCTCTTCTCTCTTTTTCTCTCTTTCTCTCTCTCTCTCTCTCTCTCTCTCTCTCTCTCTCTCTCTGCCCCCTCTCTCTCTCTCTCTCTCTCTGCCACCCTCTCTCTCCTATTCTCAACATTTTACGGAATCTCTCCAAATATTCTACCTTTGACAGTGGTTTAAGTGGGAATTGGACACCCTGTAATGTATTTACAGATCTCCTAGTATTTAATAGCTGCTGGGGAGCGCATCTCAGAAAAATGAAAGCTAGGGGTACGCAATTCCTCTGCATCCCCCACTTTAACCGTTTACCGTTGATCTACTATTTTTTCTTTGAAATGTGATTCTTTCTGTCTTACCAAACCTTGATGTAGTGTTGTAATTACACCTTCATAATTCTAGCTTACAATCTTCTATCAATTTATTTAGTATTTAGAGTGGTTTACGACATCAAACGATATGTCATACACTTTGATATCTGGTGATTAGAATAAAATCCCTAGCAATTGAATTTGATGGAAGATTATTCTTAAATTAGCGCTAATTTAAATGTTCAATATCAAGTGAAATAGTGTTAATTAATCCTATAGAGATGAATGAAAGTAAAATAAACAACGTTCGAAGCCTAAGTAATAAGACTCTCAGACTCAGTAGAGTCTTGATATGTTGCAGAAAGTGTTTTACAATTTGAATTGTTATTCTCTGCAGGAAACCCAGGATGTTATTTACGGATACGTGGACTCTGGAGGAACTGGAGTGGTGGTCGACGCGTAAGTTAATATCTTAGTAAATTATGCTATTTTATTATTATTATATTATTTATTTATTTATTTTTAAAGGCCCTGGTTGAACTGTGATTCCAGGGAAGATGATGATGATGATTATTAATTAATTAATATACATAAAAATCAGTAGACAGTCTGCAAATATCACACACCTTCTGATCTAATTTGAGAGAAAGATGGGAAGAGAGAGGGGTAGAGAGAGGGTTGAAGAGGGGGAGAGATATAGAGAGAGACCCACAGAGAGTGAGAGAGAGAGAGAGAAAGAGAGAGAGTTGTTGTTGTAACAGATATGTAGGCAACCTTGTTGTTGTTGTTGTCACAGATATGTGGGCAACCTTGTTGTTGTTGTCACAGATACGTAGGCAACCTTGTTGTTGTTGTCACAGATATGTAGGCAACCACTATACTGCCCCTGTCACAGACTCAGTGTCAAACATTGAGCAGGCCAGCATCGCCTTTGTGGGCGGGGTTTACACTCTGAAGTTCACGAGGTCAAGGGCGTCATCTGACTCCGCCCAAGACATCTCGTTCACTGACTCCACCCCTCTCTACCTCAAGTATCCCGTGGGAGGGGGACCAATGACCGGAAGTACAATGGGAAGGCACTTCAGCACGCCCACCGTTTCCTCCTCAACCTTCTGTATAGGGTGTGGCGGTAAGACACAAATAATACAATAAAGCCACGTTTAACGTCAGTTTTCTATTCACGAGGGATACAGAGACGATCTGGAGGGGGTTAGGAACCAATGGCCTCCTGCTTCGCATGCAAGCGTGCTATGTCTTCGCCCATCTAACCGATACACGTAACCATATAATAGGCACCATTAGACAAGTTACCCCACACTATACGTAATTCTATTTCTTTTTTCGACTTGTTTTAAAGTCAACTATGTTTAGTTTGATATTAGCTCAATCTCGTTTTAATTCACTTGCTTTTTGTCACATTAAGACTATCTTAAGTAGGCTATCTTTTATTTTAAATCTATATAACTATGTTTCTGTTATTTACCTTCTTTTTGGGTAGAAATTAATGTGTTTGGTTGCCATAGCCATTTTCTGTAGCATAGAAGACAATTATTAAACCTACTTTTATTATTTGTAATTGATTCTGACTGTATTGTCTCACAGAGCTTAGGCTCTTCCGTTCCCCCTTCCTGATTATTTGTTGGGTTTCTAATTAAGTATGCTATAATTGTTGTTTATTATGACATTGTATAAAAATAAAAAGGGTTGAATTGAAAAAATTGGGTGCGACATCCTTGATATCATACTTGTATGAGGGAACGGACGTTAAACATTTTTAATTATTATTATTACTCCTTGCTTTCTATTCTTTTTTGTTTTTTAAACGATCGTGTCTACATGTACTTTGTTCTGTTTATGCTAAAAGAATAGAAAAGAGAAAGAAATGGGGTTGCTGTTTAGACATTAATTTCTCTATACTAACAGAAAGAGGCATAAAACCACATACTACAAAGAGACATAAAACCACCTTCTACTAAAGAGTGTTCAGCGAAGGCGTTCCTAAGGGAACTAGGGTTCGAACCTTTTCGAGGAAGATTGGGATTGCTGCCTATCAATAAGTGTAATTTCCTATTCTAACTAGACGAGACCATTACCAGAACAACATTTCATACATATCATTCGCACCATACAAACCTCCTACAAGTTAAATAATTACTGTTCCATACCTAAAATGTTCAGGCTTGTTACACTAATATAACTTACAATTAAGTTACGTATCAATGTTCATCGATACGTAAGTAATAATTCATGACATTATAACTCAAATGGAGTTAATACCAGAAATAAAGCACGGAACAAGAGTCCTCCGTATAATAACATTAAAGAACTCGCCGAAACATAATAATAATCTCAGCAACTTAATGATAACCTCACTAATTAACTCCCTCAATCAACTCCCGCATACTGACTACAAGCCATAATGATCCCCGGAAGAAGTTAACAAGGGTTTATGTGCCGTGGTTGTATGCACTAACAGCCTACACAAGCAGTGCACAAGCATTTCAACTGTACACGAGCACATGCCAGCAATAATACACAACAGCGCAGAATAGCTGTCCGATAATTACTATTAACGGAAGCTTAAAGCTGAAAGTCAAAGGTTGCAGAAAGATTTGCAAACTACTAGAAGGAAAGCTATAAATAGAAAGAGAGGAATAATACCGTTCATGCAAGAATAACTAATTAATTAAAGACTAAACGGTATGAAATAGCAATAAAAAGAAACAGCAACCAGAATAGCCTTAGACACGGACGTAAGTTCCCGGATATGCTATAGGTTCCCTTCCCTGAATAGAAAATTTCGAGAATCAAAATATATTTGTTGTCTAATATGACATTGTATACAAATAAAAATGGTTAAATTAAGCAAATATAATTGGGTGCGACATCCGTGATATCATATCGTGATAAAAAGGAACGGACGTAATACCTTTATTTTTACTTTTATTACTCCTTGCTTTCTCTTCTTTCTTATTTTTTAAACGATCGTATCTGCTTTGCTGCAGTGGCGTATATGTACGTACGCTGAATTGCTATAAGCCTACATGTTGAATAAAAATAACAAATTTCTGAAATATGAAATGGATTATAAATAAATTAAAATTACTGTTTTATTGATTATCTAGGTGGAATGAGTTCTCCAGGTGGAATGAGCTCAGAAGGTGGAATGAGTTCCCAGGGTGGAATGAGTTCAGAAGGTGGAATGAGTTCCCAAGGTGGAATGAGTTCTGAAGGTGGAATGAGTTCCCAGGGTGGAATGAGTTCTGAAGGTGGAATGAGTTCCCAGGGTGGAATGAGTTCTGAAGGTGGAATGAGTTCTGAAGGTGGAATGAGTTCCCAAGGTGGAATGAGTTCCCAGGGTGGAATGAGTTCCCAAGGTGGAATGAGCTCAGAAGGTGGAATGAGTTCCCAAGGTGGAATGAGTTCTGAAGGTGGAATGAGTTCCCAGGGTGGAATGAGTTCTGAAGGTGGAATGAGTTCCCAGGCTGGAATGAGTTCTCAAGGTGGAATGAGTTCCCAGGGTGGAATGAGTTCCCAGGGTGGAATGAGTTCCCAGGGTGGAATGAGTTCCCAGGGTGGAATGAGTTCTCAAGGTGGAATGAGTTCTCAAGGTGGAATGAGTTCCCAAGGTGGAATGAGTTCCCAGGGTGGAATGAGCTCAGAAGGAGGAATGAGTTCTCCTGGAGGAGAATCAGAAGAACCTGGTGGTTCCACTGGAGGCACCTCCACAGGTTAATCATTGTCTCACTCTTACTGTACCCCTTGACTGAGACCTGCACTTGTGTACTTGGAATAGCCTACTTTCTCTCTCTCTCCCTGCCCACTGACAGGTCCATGATATATAACGCCTCCACTCTTTTCTGTCTTCCGCCTTTCTCTTCATTTCCACATATGAGTGGGTCTTTAAATCTTCTAATATGCCTAATCTCAGCCTGCCTCTGCCTCCATTTCCTTTCATTCTGCCTTCTATGACCTCTTTTAATTGACTTCCCTCCTTAGAATGTGTCCTATCCAACTTTTCTTCCTATTTCTTTAAACAGTTATCAGCTGTCTATCTGTACCAACTCTCTCCAGAACTTTTTCATTGGTAACCTTTACAGTCCAGATAATCCTGTACATTCTTCTCCAAATTCACATTTCTAATTCCTCCAGTTTCCTAATATCTTCCTTCTTTGAGGTTCATAAAAGGAATATATAAAGAAATAAAACTGTTTCATTAATGTAATAGCTTGTTAAGTAATTAGTTGATTGATTAATTTTTCGTATGGTTGATCTTTTGATTGATTAATTATTTTATTATTAAATTGTTTTTGGATTTAAAGATTGATTAATTCATTAATCGATTAATTTCTAGACGGACGGATGGATGGAAGAATGGATAAATGGATATACGGATGGATGAATTTATTAATTAATTGATTGATTGATGATTGATTGTTTGTTTGGTTGACTTACTGATTGACTAATTATTACATTGATTGATTCATTGATTGATTAACTGATTAACTGATTGATTGGTTGATTTATTGATTGATTGCTTTATTGGCTGATTGACAGACTATTAGGCAATTTTAAATTGATAGATTCATTCATTAACTGCTTGATCGATTGATTGATTGATTAATTGATTGATTGCAGGTTCGAAAAATATCGTTATGGCGACTCTTGTCGCTTCATTGGTCACATTCGGAGTCCTCTTATTCCTCGTTTTCTGCTTCTTCTGCTTCTTCTAAACACCTTAATCAATCAATAAATCAATCAATCCGTCAATACATTTAACAAGTTTATAATTATATAGCAACTGTATTCCTTTATCAATAACGCAATAGAACTAACAATTATGGCATCAATCAATAGAATTAACACGTTTATCAATCAATCAATTGAACTAACAAGTTTATCATCAATCTGTTTGGAAACGATAAACATTTTCATAATCCGTTTAAGCTAACATTGGAAGTGATGGAAGTATCTGGGTCCTTTCCTTGTTTGTAGCGATATATCAAGTTTTCTTATATCAAATATTGAACAATAAGTTAAAACAGACACACAGTATACACGTTTACCTCATATCAACCAATCACAAAGCCACTGATTGCCATTGTACAAATGTTTCAAATTAACTAATGTATATTTCATATGTTCCACAGTAAGAGGCTTTTGGTTGGTTCAATTTCAGCTTCAATTCTGAAACTTTTGCTTAAAATAACTGATAGAGTTATTAGTTTAAGTGAATGCCACGTTGAAACAGTGGAAGAATTGGATACTATAGATTGGAATATTTATATATAAAGGGTGTAATGCTGATGATTTAGCGTGACTAATTGACTGACTTATTAATTGCCATAGAATTAAGATAACGTAGGAATCAGTGACGTAAGCGAGTGCTCAGACTTTAGCTGCAGGTTTAACGCCCGTTACTCCGTGATGACAAATCCGCTGTCTCAATTATACGGAGCAGGAAACATAATTCACATAAAACGATGTATTCATTACATCTTCCTGGTTCCTTACGGAAATTGAATTCTACGGCTCGAGCATTTGTATAGAGAGTTATAGACTTAGAAACGTCCAGTACTACAAAAGTTGTTACTCACATTCTACTCATCCTTCGGTTTGAGCAACATTTAATTTCTATAAGCGAATAAAAGCGCTGCGTGTCAACTGATAAACAATTAACTTGTATGATTTTTGTTCGCATAGTTAAAGCTAAAGCTAAAGGCTAATGTTAACGTCATTTTCCTCACTCGAAAGCGATGTCAGTGACGGGCGAGCCCAGGAATATTTATATATAAATATATATATATATATATATATATATATATTTATATATATACATATATGTATGTATGTATATATATATATATATATATATATATATATATATATATATATATATATATATATATATTATGGAGACAGTATAATATGTACACTGTATACAGTACATATGCATACATATTCGTTGAATAATATCAAATCGCTGTTGTACATTTCAAATAGGCTACCACAACCAAAACTCACAATTTTAACGAAAAATAACTGTGCCTTTATTTCTTTAATTTTAGTATAAATCACTTTTAAAAACAATAAAACACAACAATATTCATGGTAACGAACATCTCACATTTCCATTATCTGAACTCAGTCCGGTTATAACTGATAGATAAGAATTTATAATTAGCCAGATATAGCCTACACAAGCATGCATTGATAGTCATTTCAATACAAAGTGGTTTTTATTGAATTTTTATTCGTCAACTCTTGAACCGAGTGATTATAGCAATACATATTTGATAAGAACACAACGTAACTGATAAGAAAGCTGATACGAGAGGTCGACAAACGTGATCCTGACGATTAGAGAAAGTCAATAATTGAGTTGACTCGGTTGATAAGAGTAGAATTTCAAATATCGAGTGCATGTAGGTTGAAATATTTAAATTGTCAATTTGCAATTGCCAATAGGTTAGTATTTAACCTATCCAATTGAAATATGATATGTCAGGTGACATTAAAAGAGAGGCTATCAACTATTTCTCCTCAGCATCTGTTTGTGTAGTTGCAAAAATTCTTAATTTTATAAATACCCAACATATTTTTTAAAATTTTAATTAGGCAGAAATTTAAGGTTCTATCGTTAGAACTTCGTATACAATTTACATTAAAAGAAAATATACAGAAGACTATCTACTAGACATTACACGTATTTCTAAAGAGAGAGAAAAAGTAATAGCTTGTAAAAGAAAACCATCATCATGATTATCTTATCGCCTTGCTAATGTTACAGTTGTTTAAAACATGCCTACATATCGACTTCATTATTTTCACAATAAATTAGTGGTTCATCATAAGGGTCAGCACGTGAAGTAAATCAATTAGCTGAGGTTAATTAAAAGAACAAGGCAAGGAAGACCAGATAAGATTCATAAAAGTTTATGCTGAAAATGCGTTAACCCCGTGATTTTCTGCTGCTAATGGTTGCGTAACTTTTGCGTGTAATTAAACCATGAACTAAACCACGATCTAGTTTGTGTCCCAGTTTAAGAATTAAGATTATGAGAGAGAGTATCAGTGGTTTCTTAGAGTAATCAGGTATAAAAGCCACTGAAATGACGATCTATCAATATAGACGTGTAAAGATTCACTAGTGGCGATACAGGTGAGCAACTACAACTCTATTCAATAGAGAGTTTTCAATCGTAACATTTGTTCAAGCTCATCATGATCATCTTCCTATCATCATTACCATCATCATCATCATCATCATCATCATCATCATCATCATCATCATCATCATCATCATTATCATCATCATCATCATCATCATCATCATCATCATCTTCCCTTTAATCAGTTCAATGTTGAAAGTTCGAACTCAATTTCTTCCAACACAAAATGTTGAAAGAATTGAGTTTCTTTAAATATTTCTTATCCAGTTCTGAGTTAAATTTTCATTTAAGATTGGATATAATCGCTAACTACTTTGTTATAACTGTCTATTGCCTATGTTAGGTTTCTGATTCCTCTGTAATTTAATGTTTACCTTAGATGTTAATGGCCGTAGTTACTAGTGAGATAATCAAGTGTTTAAACATCAAAAGTTGCGTAAACTGCTGATTCATCACAATTTGATATTCTGCAAGCTTGAATCGATGTGCAAAGTAATGCAAAGCTCTGTGCGTCTGTTTTCGGGCATTTAAACAGTTGACATGCCATATCGCTGATTACGACATAATATTCTGACTTTGTTTACGAAGTAAGCTGATTGGTCGATCAGCCTAAAGGACAGCGCTGTGACTGTGATTGGCTGACCGACGTAATTTTGGCGGTTGATCTTGTAGTTAATAACCACGCAACATTTCGTAGTGAATACCAAAAAAATCAGAACAATAGTTTACCAACAACAGAAGCTTAAACTATCAACTGATCAAGGAAAAGTTAGTAAATGCCAGTATAAGAGTATTAACCTAGGCATTAGTTAGGGAGATCTTAGTTAAAGATTTATGACTGTATAAATAGTGTAGGTCGTTGAAGTAAATCTTTCATACTCTAATAAATATTCTATTCCTAATTTCTTCATCTACGCTTGGCTTGATTTGACTTTGGCTATATAGACCAATTTGGTTCTGAATTAGATGCCATAATCTGATAAGATTAGAAGAAAATCTAATTTCATGAGTGTTATTGAAAGATTCTTAAATGAGCCAAACTAATTGATTGATTAAATTTCGAAATTCTTTTGCAGATTTTACAAAATTTCACAATTCTTCCAAGAGAATAGATAATCGTGAGCAGAAATGAATTCTTTCTTTACATTGGCGTGTCTGACTCTCTTGTCAGCCCTCAGCTGCATCAGGTAGGCTAGATGTATATGAAATTTTTTATTATATTATTTTATTCCGTACTGTTATAGGCCTACACATGACATACCGCGTGTGTTTACAATATTTCCTTTCTTAGTTGCTGTTCTTGTAGTTTTCGCTATTTCCTCCTTCCTCTCCATGGTTATTAGTAATCGTTGCCTTTTGTTGGCGCTCCAATAGCAGCTAGGTGGCGTGGATTTAAGAATAACCTCCATAGTTCTTAGTGTTCACAGTTCTTAGTGTTGAACTTTCGTTTGGAGCGTACTTTTTAAATATATTAATATATAACTTGTCAATTCCTTGTGATATTTTGCGCTCTGATCAGCCCGTATAAGAGATTGATCAATTCACCCTAAGATCACATTCTATTGTTGTTATTTCTGTTTTATGTTCGTAATTATGTTGTTGTCGCTGTTGTTTGTGTTCGCAATTATGTTGTTGTTGTTTGTACTAGTAATCATGTTGTTGTTATTTGTACTAGTAATCATGTTGTTGTTGTTTGTATTAGTAATAATGTTGTTGTTATTGTTTGTACTTGTGATTATATTGTTGTTGTTGTTTGCACTAGTAATGATGTTGTTGTTGTTTGTACTAGTAATCATGTTGTTGTTGTTTGTACTCGTGATTATATTGTTTTTGTTGTTTGCACTAGTAATGATGTTGTTGTTTTTTGCACTAGTAATGATGTTGTTGTTGTTTGCACTAGTAATGATGTTGTTGTTGTTTGTACCAGTAATCATGTTGTTGTTGTTTGTACTAGTAATAATGTTGTTGTTATTGTTTGTACTCGTGATTATATTGTTGTTGTTGTTTGCACTAGTAATGATGTTGTTGTTGTTTGTACCAGTAATCATGTTGTTGTTGTTTGTACTAGTAATAATGTTGTTGTTATTGTTTGTACTCGTGATTATATTGTTGTTGTTGTTTGCACTAGTAATTATGTTGTTGTTTGTACTACTAATTATGTTGTTTTTTGTACTAGCAATTGTTGTTGTTGTTTGTACTCATAATTATGCTTCGTTGTCGTTTATACTGGTGTTGTTGTTGTTGTTGCAGGGGTGACCAGGTGTGCTGTAAAGGCGACATCTGCTACAGCGACGCCCCGCCCTTCGATGGACTGAGACTGCCCCAGTGCGTGGAAGACTACGACATAGAGATCATGCTCTACACGAGGGATGACAGGAGAGACGGGAAAGCTGTCAGCAGAGATCACATTCCGTCAGTAGACATATAGTTATAGTAGAATATACTATATATAGTAATAATAAAATATATAATACATCGTCAGTAGAGATGTAGTTATAGTCAAATATACAGTATAATACACCGTCAGTAGACATATACTTATAATATAGTTATAATAAAATATATTATCTAATAAAAATATTAAATGCTTTACGTCCGTTTCATCATCCAAGGACGATGTCAGAGACGTCCCCGCAGTAAACATCACTACAGATCAATTCACCCAGACCATTCTGCATAAGAAATGTGCTGAGTAGTTTTCTGATGATTATACCGTCTGTAGAGAAACAGTAATAATAAAATATATAATATATCGTCGATATAAATAAAGCTATAATACAACATTGCACATTTCGTCTGTAAACATAGAAGTATCCTTGTAAAGAAATCGTCAGTAAATACACTTGTAATTAAGTATATCATATTCGTCTGTAAATATTGAAATGTATTTATACTCAAATACTTATTTTAGCGGTTGTCAATATAGAAATACATTTATTACGAAAACAGTAAAGCCAATTTTATCGTCAGTTTCCTCACTCAAAAGCGATGTCAGAGATGGGCGAGCACAGGATTTGAACCCTCACCTACTGATCTGCGGTCAAGTACCTTACCGACATCGCCACTGGCTCCAGCAAGAGGCGATGTCGATTTTATTATAATGAAATCTATAAAACACCGTTAGAAAAGATAGAAATATACTACTAATAAAATATATAATACATTGATAGTAAATATGGGCATAATATTATATTTAAAAAATACATGCATATTAGCAAAGCTAACTTCTAAACTGCAGTTCTTCAAGTTCTGCACTCTTATCAAGTAATGAAAATTCTCAATGATAATAAATCAGACATGTTCTTAAAGGGATAAAGCCAAAGATTGCATTAAGTATTTATAGATTTTGCGAAATCAATTCTGGTAAAATCATTTCGTTTCTCCATGATGTGCTCGTTTGTAAGTTAAATTCAGTAGACTGCATGGATGTTATGATTGAATTGGATCTGCAGTTGAGCGCTTGTATAAGAGAGAAAGATGACCGGCAGCGCATAAAGTTGTCATTGATGACTGTAGCACTGTAATTGTTGTTATGTTATAATGGAACGATTCTATGTATGTTAATTATAAACCCTAATCGATCATTTATCAGCGGTCTAATTAAGAGTTACCTGTTGTAGACGAACCTTTGACAACAAGCGGTTGACGATATTCTACACCCATGGCTGGCTTGGCTCGAGCAACAACAATTGGCTGGAAGATATGAAGGACATGAGCCTTGAGAAAGTAAGAGAGGCTTTGTATTATTTGCTAAGCCACAATTTTTCCGGCTCTCCGGTGGCTTACAGTTTTTCTCTCCATGTTTTCTCGCTAATACCGGCGGCTTAGGGTTCTGCCAGTAGGTAGTGCATTAAGTGAGCTGATGCAAATTACTGAATAACTGAACATATAAATAGATAATAAGCAACAGAATAAATGACTAATTAAATTTAAAATGTTAATTAATTAAAATACAAAAATTTAAATATAATGTCTATCTATGTTAATAATTTAAATATAATATGTATTAAATATAATCTATAGCTTCACCTTGCGGACACTAGATAATGTTATCTCTTTATCCGTTGATCTCGATTCATAGCAAACCTATATACATCACTATCAGCTAGATTGAATTTGATATCTAGTAAATATAACAACAACAACAACATTAACAATTAGAGTGCTACAGTAATCAATGACAACATCGAGCACTATTGAGACAAAATCAAGCCGGCGAGCAAAAAGAAGGTCCAAAACGGTGCAAATTCCAAAATCCAGATAATCAGTTCAAAGTAAAGGGAATTAAAGAAAAGGAGTTTTAGGCGCAAAAGGGAGGATAAAACATAACTACACATCCACAGAGACCAATGTTTGATCTGTTAGGTGACTACAACATGATCGTGGTGGGCTGGCAGAAGAGCGCTCATGAGCTCTGATATGTTATCATCGACGACAGTAGCACTCTAACTGTTGTTATACTATGTTAGGGGGACTACAACGTTATCATAGTGGGCTGGCAGAAAAGCGCTCATCAGCTATGGCATGTTGTCATGGACGACAGTATCACTCTAACTGTTGTTATACTATGTTAGGGGGACTACAACGTCATCATAGTGGGCTGGCAGAAAAGCGCTCATCAGCTGTGGTATCCCCAGTCAGCTGCAGACACCCGCTCGGTGGGCATGGAGATAGGGCTGATAGCAGAGTACATGGTCAACAAAGAGGGTCTGGATAGAACCCTCACGTACTGCGTGGGACACAGCCTGGGTATAGCTGACCTTTAGTCAATACCATACTATATATATACATGTATATATATATATATATATATATATATATATATATATATCTTAGTGTACAGCCTACTGGCAGGTCCATGGTATATAGCGCCTCTACTCATCTCAATCTTCCGTTTTCCTCTTAATGTCCACCTACGGGTGGATCTTTAAAACATCTATAACATTCATTTTGATATACCATTATTCTTGGGGGGTTTTGCTTTGACGAGGTGGGTCCCCTGTACCTTCCTCAGCTACGAATACACAAAGTATATGCGTTATATAATCGAACTGAATTTAAGACATCGAAAGAGTCTTTATACGCTTACTTGTAAATTTATCTAAAATTTCAAAAATTGTTTTGCTGAGATAAGTTGATGCATTTCGATAATTTTTATTGGAGAGATTTTTCAATTGCTTCATTTAGATGGTTAGCTGCTAGCTTTTATTTATGTCTTTAAGTTATTTCTTTAATTAAACAATACCGCATTGCTAATTGCTACCGCTATACGGAACTGATCAATATGTGTAATTGTATGCAGCGTTGATCAATCATTGGAAGAATTTTCATCATCTTCTTTAACTAGTTAAAGTTGCTACATTTACATTACGCAAAAGACCTGTAATATTTTTAAAGAAATCAGAATCTATTTCTATTTAGGTCGAAATCGTAAGAAAAACTGTACTAATGTAGCCTACAAGTAGTATAAGCTTTGATTTGTGTCTTAAAATCTTAAGTCAAGTTTAGCGTCAGTTTCCTGATAGAATAACTGTTTAGTGACTGCTTAACTATCACTGCCTAACTGTATTGTATTGTATTGTATTGTATTGTGTTGTATATTGTATTGTATTGTATTGTATTGTATATTGTATTGCAGGCGGGCACGCTTGTGGTCATGCAGGAAACTACTTCAAGTTTGGCAGAATTACAGGTGAGGCATCCACAGCTCTGATACAGTACCCTAGCGTCCCTGACATTGCCTTATGGCGAGGAAGCGGAAGTTAAATTGTCATTGACTGAGTATTGTATGGACTATGTAAATACCAGTATTGCAATGTATCTTTTCTCTGAGACTTTGTCTGTGTATGTCTCAAACTCTTCTCCGAAGATTTAGTTAAATTTTGAGACAAGACTTGAACCCGAGATCTCGAGGTTTTCTATCGAGAGCCTAATGGGATGACCAGTCATTTGGTCGAATATTGATTAAGTGAATGATTGATCTATATTGACTATCTGTTTTGATGAGATTAATTGATTGCTTGATCTGTAGTGTGTATCTGTATAGATGATGTAACATACAGTGGTGCTTTGATAATGTGCTATCAATCTACAACCACAGTACTTCACCTGACGCATGCCTTAACATGACAGGAGCTCAAAGAATAAATCATTGATTGATTAACTTTGATTGATTGATTTGTTGATTAACTAAGGCATGGATCCAGCAGGGCCACTATTTGAGAATCGCGACCTGGCCTGTGGGTTGAACCCTAATTCAGCTGACCTAGTAGACGTTATCCACACGAATGGAGAGCCCAACATCGTACTGAACCTGGGTACAATGAGAACCCTGGGGCACATTGACTTCTACCCCAACGGTGGTGGCAGACAACCCGAGTGCATCCTAGATCCTCTCAGCGTGCCCGGGCTCGACGAGTCGATGATGGTTCCTTCGAGCGGCGAAGCGGGTGGTAAAACTGAATTGTCCAGACTGTTGAGGAAGTCAGGAAAACAAATGGGTTTGTGGTGGATCGTTTTATAATGTAGCAGATGGACGAAGTGTGCAATGAGTGCAGTATATCATTAGAGTGGCCTGTACTGCAGTTATTAAATCTACAGTGTTATTTAAATGTTATTCGGCAGATGTCACTACTGAAGGTTATAAAATATCGCACATATTATATTTTGTTATACCAATGTTATTGAATTTTTGATTTGATAGACCTTCTGTCGCCGTCTCATGTTGTTTTTTTTAGTATTTCATGGTATTAAATATTGCTAGTTGTTAGAATGATAGTAAAGCTAGTTATTATATTCTAACTACTGTTAGTTATTCGATAAAACTCATACATACCTCTTATCATAAATCAATCATGCTATTAAATGTTTGTTATAACAGTGCTATTTTACATTCCAATTGTCTGCATATTGTCAGATGCCTATCGTGGTATAAAAATGTTATTACCAGTTAATACAGTATTTACAGTATTATTATATCGACCTTATGCCTGTCTGTTATAACAGCTTTATAAAGTTATTTAATGTTATTCAATGTTATTACACTGGTATTCCACAGACCTGATGAATGTTATCACAGATATATCAAGTTATTGTAATGCTATTCAATGACATTACACTCTTATTACATAGACCTGATGCTATTTTTTTATCACATATATATAAAGTTATTACAATGTCATTAAACAGACCTGATGCATGTTATCATAGATATACATGTATAAAGTTATAATGTTATTATAATGTTATCACACTGTTATTACACTGTTATTCCACAGACCTGATGCCTGTTATCACAGATAAATCAAGTTATTAAAATGTAATTACATCGTTATTGCACTGTTATTCCACAGATCTGATGCCATTCTGTTATCACAGATATATCATATTGTTATCAAATGTTATTTAATGTTATCACATTGTTATCACACAGATCTAATGCCGGCCTGTAGTCACATGAGATCTATTCAATACTTCAGAGTGTCCATCCTCAACTCCTGCTTTAAATCAAATCAACGCTGTACCGATCAGTTCTCTCTACCGGTATCTCTTCTCTTTTTCTCTTCTCTCTCTCTCTCTCTCTCTCTCTCTCTCTCTTCTCTTCTCTCGGCTGGAGCAAGTGGAGAAGTCGGTAAAATATTCGATTTCGGATAAGTATGTACGGGGTTCAAATCCTGGGATCGCAAGTCACTGACATCGCTTTCGCGTGAGGAAACTGACGTTAACCTTAGATTTACTAGCTTTACTTTTTCTCTCTCATTTCTCCTCTCTCTCTCTCTCTCTCTCTCTCTCCTCTGTTTTCACTTCTCTCACTCTCACTTCCCTATTTTTTTCTATTCGTTTATTTTATCTCAATTCTTTCGTTTCTTTCAATTATCTCTTTTCTCTATTCTCTAAATTATCTCATTCTACCGCTTTTCTATTTCTTCTCTTTTTTTCTTATCTTTTCCCCTCAGTTCTTTATATTCGTTCCATTTTCTGTCTTGTTTCTCTCTGATCTTTACTTTCTCTCATTTCTCACCTTTCTCATTTACCTCTATTCCTTGCTCTTTCATTTCGTGTTCTCAAACATTGAATAATAAAACTTTTTGAACGAAGGGGGTCCCTAGCTCAATACCGACAACCTGCCGCTTGGTACTCGTTACTTACTAGTGGCTGTGGTAGTGGAATATAGAGCAGCTTGCTAAAGGCTGCTATTCAGGATTGAGAGTAACATATCGTGCGATATCATCTTAATTCAGGTGATATCATCTTCATTCCACGTTATCGATGAATGGGTTAACTGAGTGACCGAAAACTAAATAGACTGATCACATCCATTAACACTGTTTCGCTACTAGCATATATGTATAGTTACTGGTAAAAAAGCTGATAAAGCTAATGTTTACGTCAGTTTTCTCACTCGAAAGCGATGTCAGTGACGGGCGAGCTCAGGATTTGAACCCCGAAAGATCCGTGGTCGAATATCTTACCGACATCGTCATTGGCTTCAGCAATTACAAGTCAATGCAAGCCATAAACATCTTATTCAACGAAAACTGACTGACTGATTGATCAATTAATTGAATACTTTGGACTGATTATCTGGATTTTGAATTTGCACCGTTTTTGGACCTTCTTTTGCTCGCCGGCTTGATTTTGTCTCAAAAGTGCTCGATGTTGTCATTGATGACTGTAGCACTCTAATTGTTGTTATTATTGTTATTATTATACTTGTTTGCTATCATTATTGGTTGATCCATAAAATAGTTGATTTGTTGATAGTCTAACACAGACCATAACGTGCTCTATGCTTAATGCTGTCAAACAATCGGATTTAAAGCTGGTTTTATTTATTTCGGCTTCTGCTTTTAATTTATTGACATATTTACTCGCTGACTTATCCGTTAATTGACATATCAAATGATTAGTTTCACAAAGAACTAAAATCATTGACTGAAACTAAATTGTTTTTCAGAAATCCTGCGCCACGGCTCCTAACACAATCCAGACGATGGGCTTTGAGGCGAACCTCTTCTCTGAGAGAGGTATCTTCTACCTCACCACTAGTGGTGATGAACCTTACTGCCTAGGCAGCAACTAGAATGTGATGACCTTACTGCCTAAGCAGCAACTAGAAAGTGATGACCTTACTGCCTAGGCAGCAACTAGAAGAGTGATGACCTTACTGCCTAGGCAGCAACTAGAAGAGTGATGACCTTACTGCCTAGGCAGCAACTAGAAGAGTGATGACCTTACTGCCTAGGCAGCAACTAGAAGAGTGATGACCTTACTGCCTAGGCAGCAACTAGAAGAGTGATGACCTTACTGCCTAGGCAGCAACTAGAAGAGTGATGACCTTACTGCCTAGGCAGCAACTAGAAGAGTGATGACCTTACTGCCTAGGCAGCAACTAGAAGAGTGATGACCTTACTGCCTAGGCAGCAACTAGAAGAGTGATGACCTTACTGCCTAGGCAGCAACTAGAAGAGTGATGACCTTACTGCCTAGGCAGCAACTAGAAGAGTGATGACCTTACTGCCTAGGCAGCAAATAGAGTAATTATAATCCTTACTGCCTGGGCGGCAAAAAAATTACGGCAATTGAATGGGAACAGATTTATAAAATTATTGAACTAGTTTTATAAAATTTATTTATTTATAAAATTTATTGATAACTTTTTATTTATAAAATTATTGAACATTGTTCTTTAACCTTACTTGTTAAAGAATTTGCGAACTTTTAAATT
The DNA here is from genome assembly GCA_905160935.1 of Enchytraeus crypticus. NCBI lineage: Eukaryota > Metazoa > Annelida > Clitellata > Enchytraeida > Enchytraeidae > Enchytraeus > Enchytraeus crypticus. The sequence goes on along the minus strand of CAJHZI010000651.1, from coordinate 260,184 downwards.
AACTGACTGGATGAGTGCCAAGTTTTGAAGATCTTAACTATTGCAACAGTTTGATGTTGTCATGATTTGACTGATTTAAACGAAGAGACAGAGATAGAAAGAGTTCGGGAGAGAGCGAGAGAGAGGGAAGAGAGAGAGAGAGACAGAGAAACTCTAACCACTATGATATGATGCATGATTTATTGGTGGCTGAATTTTCATCTTTCAATTACAACAACGACGAATGTCAACGATGTTTCATTCACTAGTTGACTGGCTCTTGAACCTACTCACTGTTATCAAAGCCATCTTTTATTTGCGCAATTGTAAATTATTTGTGTAAAATTACGGCTTCATTCTAGTTTGGCTAAATTAGTAGTTAATTAATACGACCTTTGTTGAGAATTTTTCTTTTGCCTGATTATTATCAGGATAGATATTCGAATATGGAACCAGCGGCGAAGTCGGTAAGATAGTCGAACGCGGATCAGATGGTGCGGGGTTCAAATCATGGGCTCGCCCGTCATTGATCCTTAGCTTTACCAGCTTTTTCATTCGAATCTGTGATCCACATGTTTATAGAAGAAAGCACATGCTTCTTCCTCGACCAATTGAATTCATAGCAATTACTAAACGGGCCCAACACACTTCATCTGCTTCTTGCATTGACGCGGTTGATCAGCTAGAAAAAATATATGCTATTTCTATCAAGAGCCTAATTTGATGACCAGTCACTTAATCGCATCATTGATTAACTGATTGATTGATATTAAGTGAGTATCTGTATAGATGAGATAACATTCATTGATACGCTGTGCTAATGTGTTAATCTCACGCCACAGTAGGCCTACTTTATGTTTATTTTACTATACCTCCGTTCCCTGATTTACTTCAGCATTCACCAGATGTCAGAGGTCTGTCATACTATTATTACTACACGTTATAAGCATTCCATCGCCCCCCAAATAATCGCCCCCAAATCATTGCCCGTCCCAAATAATTGCCCCCAAATAATCGCCCCAAATCATTGCCCCCAAATAATTGCCCCCAATAATCGCCCCAAATCATTGCCCCCAAATAATTGCCCTCCAAATCATTGCCCCCAAATCATTGCCCCTAAATAATTGCCCTCCAATAATCGTCCCAAATCATTGCCCCCAAATAATCGCCCCCCAAATGCACTGACACAGTTAACCCTCTCACGAAAGCTACACCTTAAGCATACGATATGAAATCTATAGCTTGGGAATAATATGATTTTTAAGGTGGTTTCACATTGCCTTCTTGGATGTTTTCCTTACACTTCCTATTGGTAAGCAGATCATTAACAGCCAATATACATGTATGTTCAGATCTTATTGCAGATCCTATACAAATCCTAAGAAGTGCTCGATGATTAGTTTAAATGTAATATCAACAACAACAGCAACAACAATTAGAGTGCTACAGTCGTCAAAGAAAACATCGAGCACTATTGAGATAAACTCAAGTCGGCGAGCAAAAAGAAAGTCTAAAAACGGTGCAAATTCTTAAATCCAGAAAATCAGTCGAAAGATGTAAAGATAAAAAACAGGATGTTGTTTTAATATATATATATATATATATATATATATATATATATATATATATATATATATATATAATATATATATATATATATATATATATATATATATATATATATATATATAAGTAGTTTGTCTTGCTACCTGAGTGGTGAATGAAAGCAATATATATATATATATATATATAATATATATATTATATTATATTATATATATATATATATCTATATATATATATATATATATATATATATATATATATATATATATATATATAATATAGCTTTTATTCACCACTCAGGTAGCAAGATAAACTATAGTGCAATCATAGAAGTAAAAGCTAAAAAAGCTGGTAAAGCTAAGGTTAACGTCAGTTTCCTCACTCGAAAGTGATGTCAGTGACGGGCGAGCCCAGAATTTGAACCCGCATCAACTTATCCGCGGTCGAGTATCTTACCGACTTCGCCACTGGCTCCACTGGCTCCAGCCAGTGGCGAATTTAAACACACAAATTGCACTGAAAAACATACACTCAATCAATCAACTAAAAATTAATAACTAAAACTTGTTAAATGTTTTTCAGCGAAAGTTCAAAGTAGTTTCGCAATAATGCCTTACATTCAAGCCTCTCAACCTGGAAGCTCTGGTAAGACAGCCTGATGTTTGTGAAGCCTGTATGTTTGCAGGGAGCACTAGGAGAGTAGGAAGTGAGGCAAATGCCTCCGGACATTGCGTACTAGTATCAGTTAATTGAAGTTTATCAAATGCGACCGGACGGTATTTAACGTGTATGGAGCTAAGTCATGCGAGCAAAACAAACAAATTACTGTGAGGCCCTTGGGCAAAGAACTTCTATAAGAACGTTATTAAAGCTTCAAGCAATGATGGAGGCTTGATTGGTAGATGGAAGGAAGGAGTGTGTTGGGAAGAGAGAGATGTATTGGATTGATGGAGGGATTCTTTGAGAAATGTGGATATAAATGTACGCAGAGAGTTACTATTAGTAGCTTCTACCCTGTGTATTACCTCACAGGACTTAGGCCTTTTTGAAACCCTCTTCATCTTGATTAATTCTTTATCTGGTAATTTTAATTAAGTAGGTTTGTATTTATTATTATTATGAGAAGATAAAGAAATCAAAAGTTTGAAGAGAAACAAGTGTGTCATGAGTCAGATGGATGATCTGAAGGAATTATGCGAATTATGCTTGATATATTGCTATTGCGTAACTGTGGACTTAATAAGGTTTGTGTGTTTGTGTGTGAGAGAGAGAGAGAGAGAGAGAGAGAGTGAGAGAGAGAGAGAGAGAGAGAGAGAGAGAGAGAGACAGAGAGAGAGAGAGAATGTGATATGCTAAACTTTTATAGTAACTGTACACCTTTTAATTATATGCATTCAATAATATTTTTTTCTGAATCCTCTATGGATCTCTCTGTCAAGCAATCACTATTGATAATTTAATTGACTGAATGAAAGATTGATCGATCGAGAATGGAATGTTTGATTGATTGATTGGTTGATTGGTTGATTGATTGATTGGTTGTGTAATGAACACGCCTTGTTCACAATTATTATGCTAAGAAATATATATTGTAGATAGAAAACAGATATTATATAGCAGTTATTAATATATTAGGAAATATATATTATAGATCGAAAGCAAATATTATACAGCTGTTATTTATAAATATTAAGTGACGTAGGGTATTTCCAAAGATTTATGATAGATTATATAAGTCGAAGTTATAAGTAGGCCTAGCTAGATTATTACGCTGGGTATTTCCGAAGTGACGCAGCTAACGCGTAAATCGATTAAACGAGAGGTGCCATGGTTGGCTGAAGTCGATCGCTCGAGTAGTATATTAAGCGGCCGGAGATACAATAGAAACGAGTTGGGGCCGGGGGCCTACTTGGTTCGTCTGAGTAGGTTCCCAGGAGGGCGGCTCCGATGGGTCTATACGGTGTACAACGTGTAGTTCTCATAAAGGATCGAGTCTCAATGATCCTTCCCCTTACTGACTCCCTACGGGATAGGTAAGGGGGCCCCTCAGGTTGGCTAGTGTTCCAAGCCGCGAAGGCTAATTTGGAGGCGAGAGAGTTCAGTGTCCCCCTGGGTAGGCCCAGGTAAGAGGCTAGTAGTCCACGGCGATACCCGGGTCGAGTCCGTCTCTGCGGGTATTCGCTAAGCGCCTGGGTCGAGTGTGTCTCTACAGGCGAGGAGACTGGTAGTCCACGGCAATACTCGGGTCGAGTTCGTCTCTGCGGGTAGTTGCTAAGCGCCTGGGTCGAGTGTGTCTCTACAGGCGAGGAGGCTGGTAGTCCACGGCAATACTCGGGTCGAGTCCGTCTCTGCGGGTATTTGCTAAGCGCCTGGGTCGAGTGTGTCTCTACAGACGAGGAGGCTGGTAGTCCACGGCGATACCCGGGTCGAGTTCGTCTCTGCGGGTATTTGCTAAGCGCCTGGGTCGAGTGTGTCTCTGCAGGCGGGAGGCTAACAACGGCATTGCCTGGGTCGAGTTCGTCTCTGCAGGTATTTGCTAAGCGCCTGGGTCGAGTTCGTCTCTGCAGGCGGGAGTAGGATTACAAATTAGGAGTAGAAAATACGGGAAGACCAATAGTAAAAGGATAGGGAAGAATAAGTCTTAAAAGGTAAAGGGACGTTTTAGTAGGGTAAAGAAAATAAAGTTCGTCGCAGTTAAAACAACCAATCAATTAATTATATACTACAAATTTGTAAAACTAGGAAGCAGGGTAGAAAATCCAACCGTGATCGCCCAAGATAACGCAGACGCTTCCACTACCGGTTCGGGTCACCACATCACTTCGCCCCGAGAACCACGGATATCACGAGGAAGCATGGAAGAAAATCAACCATCATCGTCTAAATACATAGAAGACGTGGAGTATGCTTCTCCTCCCGACTCGGTCCAGCGTCGACGCTGTGCACCGGGTTCCCGAGAACCCAATTACGAAGTAGACAAGGGGGGTTGGACCTTGGCCTACTCAGTCGGTAACGAACAAGAAAGGCCTATCGAGACGGATGATACGAGGAAAGAAGTATCATTTGAGGACGCAGCACCTCGGTTCCTCCTGACAAGCGGTACCCTTAAGCATTCGACGAAAAAGCTGCCGTCTCGAAGTACTGCCGACCGTCGAGCGGGTCCAGAATAAGACAACCGCTCGAGGACGAACAGGCAGCAAGGCAGTTCGCGACAGGTTGATTGATTGATTGGTTGATTGGAATATAGATTTGATTAATGAAAATGAATGATTTGATCGCTCAATTGATTGAGCTGACGATTATTCTATCCAGTAACCTATTTATTTTGTAGGATAATGATTAGTTTACTGACTGACTGACTAGCAATATGTCTATGAAGCTATCAATGTATGATTGAGTACAGTTTTATTTACAGATTATTGATTGACTAACAGGTAATAATATTGATTTATGTATTGATCAATTGAGCGATTGAATTTATTGACTTCTCTTCTTCTATCTACATGTATGTTAAATATTTGTGATAAAAAGGAAACTAAAAATTCTATAGAATTGAAGAGTACGTTCAGAATCGTTGACGAGAGCTCCACGCTATGCGCCTCACGCAAGACAACAAGCGAAGTATCTCATACCATACAGTCTGGCAGCATTCAGCATTTACATGTAGATACACTTCTCTATCACTCAGACTTTCTCTAGGAGTTTACTTGTTTGTCAAGACGATTTGGGTCTTAGTAGCGAATGTTTTAATAGCGTAGGAGTAGCGTCATGAAGTTTTAAATGACAGATCTCGTTGGTACAAATCCCAGCCGCGCTGATCTGAGAGTAAAATCTCGGACATTCACTGAACTGGTTACACGGAAAACGGTCTAAATTAACTAACGGTTTAAACATGTGGTATTAAAAGTGATAGATACCAACACAGTTGATAATTTCGCAATAATGCGTTTATACTTTTACTTTATTTTGGGCATTAATGATATAGCAATACAAAGGTAGAGATTTGTGTTATACAATCTCTAGTACGTGATTCGTGTATAATAAATATTAATATACGATTTGCGCTAAATCACCATTTATAAGGAATCTAAAGCCTGACTCTCGAACTTTGTAACTAATATTAAGTTACATAGAATTGCCTATACGTTGTGATGAGAAGTTTACGGTGATGTGATTTATTTAATAGAGACCTATTGACTCTTCAGTGTGCACGTGTATTACTTCACACGTGGCATGCAGCCTATGTGGAGTTAATTTAAGCAAATATTAGTTTATATAAAAAAAGTAAACACAAATTATAGTGAATTTATCAACCATGTTGATATCTATCACTTTTATACCACATGTTAAAACCGTTAGGTAATTTAGTCCAACTTTCCGTGTAACCAGTCCAATGAATGTCCGATATTTTACTCTCAGATCAGCGCGATTGGGATTGGAACCCACGAGAGTTCAATTCACCGCATGAACTGTCATTTAAAACTTCATGATGTTACTCCTACGCTATTGAGACATTAAATTATTATTTAGTATGAAAACGTTTAATGCTATCAATTTAGCTGGATTATATTTTAAATTTTTCTGAACGCATGCTCATACAGACTATATTGAATGGATACTAACCAATCATACGCGTATTCATGAAAGCTTCTATTTTAGTATATTCCTCTACTTCTACAGATGAGTGTCGACTAGGAAAATACCGTTACATGGATTAAAATGTAGACTTATAACGATGCGGATAGGAGATTTAGCTTCTAGAACACTCGGTTGTCAGCTCCTCTTCAGCAGCTTTCTTCTGAACTGCCTGTGTGGAGGTAAGTGTCTAATTAAATCTTTCATCTGTACAAGCGCCCACCTCTTCCTCTCTTATAAGAGAACTTCTGAGAGATTTGTTGCACTGAGATATATTTAGCTAAATCAATAACTAACGGGGTTGATGGTTCATGTTAGCTGGTTATATCTTATATGTATCATTTCTTTATATTTTACACCCAGTTTTCAACATACAAGTAGTACACGATTCTGTATCGTTATACTGTATTTTTCAGAAACTAAAATTTGAAATAGGGACAAATAACACCAATAAAACAAATTAAGCAAAGACAAAAACGATAGGCCATCAAAAAGAACGAGAAGCGTTCTATCTAGTTGAACACCTATTCATTCAGAGTAATCAGACGAACAGAATCATACAATAAAATGCTAAAGTAAATTGACGTAAACTTTCATCATTTAAATTGTGTTCACTTATTGCATTTACTTGTTTGTTTGCATTGCTTGTGAACTGTACAGGGTTGAATGACCCTTTTTGGTGATCTAAATAAATAAATCAAAAAATCAAAAAAAAGTCATGCAAATAAATTACGATTAGATAGAATGGACGAACAGCATAAATAGTGTTTTCCATTATACTAGATTAATTGTTACATTCTGCATCGCTAATTCTTTTTCTGAATTAGTCCATTATCAGTCTTTGTACATTACTTTGCATCATTCAATATACTTGTATGTCTGCGTCATTTCTACATCATCCTACATCACCTCTACATCATCATGCATAATTTATACATCACCCTACATCATTTATAAATGATCCTACATCAATTCTACATCATCCTCCATCATTTCTACATCATCCTGCATCATTTCTACAGCATCCTTCCTCATTTCTACAGCATCCTATAGTATTAAACATCATTTTACATCATATTCCATCAATCTGAAAAGCTCTACATCATTCTGCATCTACTCTAGCACCGGCCCACATAAATCTTATATAATTATGCATAGAATGTAAACATTTTTTCAGTTATTCATGTATACTGGTTTCAGTTTGTAGCTGTAGCCAGTATTTTGATCCAATTAACTGTAAGTTTAACTCTAACTGTGTAATTGGTGATGGTTTATTTCGATTTAATAGGATGTCTGTTTTTATTCCTACTTCTTATGTTTGTACTGTTTGATTTGATTTCTGCTATTTTTCTCCTGTAAAAAATTGACGAATAAAGAAGTAGATAATATATAACGCAGGTACGTGTATCTTTCTTTTATCAATCCTATGTGCTCATTTTTATCACTCTAATTTTACTGTCTGTATACTGGTCTATATCGGTTCTGCAACCAGAACTTAATGTCTAAAATGGGCCGACTTTACATTTCAAACATTTAAAAATCACAATTATTGAGTTACAAAATTTGAGTGTCTCATTTGCTCGTAGAAGCTCCATTTCTCATGTTATTATCCAAACATGATATTATTATATATAGCTTTATTTCACCACTCAGGTAGCAAGACAAGAAACAAATACAATACAATCATACAAGTAAACACAAAAATAACGTTGACAAAAAATCAACGCAAGCATACACTTAATCAATCAACATTAGCTAATGCATGTGTGCTGATATCAATTAGGGACTGCAAATTATGATACCATGTTATTTTTATGTTAACATGTTATTATTATGCTATCATGTTATTACTATGCTAAAGTGTCATTATTATGCTAACATGTTATTATTATACTAACATATTATTATTATACTAACATGCTATTAACTTAACATGTTATTATCTTAGCATGCTATTATCCGAATATGCTAACATCATTTAAGGGAAAGTGTCGGGGACCTGCCAGTAGGCAGTGTATTAGGAAGCAGAGCTAGTGAACTGAGTGCTTCTAATCTAAAACATCAATGTTTCATTCTAACCCTACAATGATCTCATTTCTTACAGCTGACACTAAAGACTTTTTATTACGAATTGCCATAACTCATTTCACTGTTTATATCGTTATCCCGCTATTAAACAATGTTCAGCAAAACTGATGCCCCTGATACAATCTCTAAAATTGAAAATGTACGATAAATCTTTCGTAAAATGATTATATATATAACATATATATATATATATATATATATATATATATATATATATATATATATATATATATATATATATACAGACTGGGGCAAAAAAAATCCCCTAGCGAAATCTTAATGACTTTAAGAAAACTCAAAATTTCTCTACGAAATTTACGGAGCTTCTAGGGGAGGAATTTCTGCGTATATCTAGCAAATTTGATGAAAATCTATTGAGCAGGAAAAATATTACAGCTTTTCTACGAAAAAAGTGCAAAATCAGTTTTAACAAGGCTTTTCTTACCAAAAGTCTTAATAACTTGGACAAAACTCAAAATAGTTTTACAAAATTTTCGGAGATTCCAGAGGAGGAATTTCTACACATATCCTGCAAATTTGGTGAAAATATATTCAGAAGTAACAAAAATACAGCGTTTCTTCGAAAAACATTTTAAAATCAATTTTAACAAGGCTTTTTTAAACAAAAGTACCGGACATTTTCTTCAAAATTTAGGAATAATTTTAACATAAGAACGAATTTTAGGCATCTTATATTGGAGTAGCTAGCAATGTAGTGTAGGTTTAAACTCCACCACTTAAGTAAACGGCCTTTTCATGGTCGTTATTTTCTTTAAAAGGAACGACTGACATTTCAAAAAGTTTTGTTAAAATTGATTTTAGCACTTTTCTCGTAGAAATGCTGTAATTTCGTAACTAATGAAAATATTTTCATCAAATTTGCAGGATATACGTAGAAATTCCTCCCCTAGAAGCTTCGAAAATTTCGTAGAGATATTTTGAGTTTTCTTAAAGTTATTGAGATTTCGCTAGGGGATTATTTTTTGCCCCAGTCTGTATATATATATATATATATATATATATATATATATATATATATATATATATATATGTATATAGATATACATATATATACATATATATATATATATATATATATATATATATATATATATACATGTATATATATATGCATATACATATATATAAAGATTTTTTAAACCAAATTTTTAAGAGAATATGAGGGAAGATTAGCACTGGGAATAAGTGGGATACACTGAAATACACAAGCCCGAAGGCACCGACATGTATAATTCAGCACATGTATGGTAGAATATAATTTCCTGTGATTTATTTGAAGTTTGTAAGACGTTTAGTCCAATTCATCACAATTACACAACTAACAGGGGTGCTGTTAATCTCAATAAGCATTTTCCAGCGACAAAACTTCAAAGTCATACTACAAACTTTCTGACCGATATAAGTGATATAGTCTTTTCTGATTCAAGAGATTTTTAAGAAGCCTCTGAACAGAAAGACAAAGGAAAATCATCTAAAGGATGACATACAAGGATGACATAAAGGATGACATACAAGGATGACGTCCCTGACATCATCCTTGTATGAGGAAACGGACGTTAAACCTTTATTATTATTATTATTATTATTAAAACTTTAATTTCTTCTAGTTAAGATATCACTATCATGCATTAAGGATTATTAATGAATATTTGATCTTTTAATGTTGAGAATATGTAGACCCTACAGAAATGATTGTATGTGCTGTTAGACGAGTGTTTTCATACATAACTTGTGAATTATGACAGGTCTAGACTCTCTGATAAATCACTGATGTCTCTTAGAACAAGAGATTGCTGCTTTCCACTCTTATGCGTATTCCTATATCTATTTCCTCAGGTGTTTCCCATTCAACAAAGACGCGTAGCTAAAGTTCTATTCTTAAAGGAAGCCCCAGTGTAAGGAGCAATGAATCAAGAAGAAGTAACAAGCAGGTGATGTGTTGACACTGATTTATGAACTGCTGGTCATTTGTCCACTTGTTAACTGCATCCCGTGGTCAAACCCTCATCCACTTACATTCAGCATCCGCTCTTATATTTAATACCATTCTAAATAAATTCAATCAATCATCGAAAGTACCCCACATATGCTGAATCAATCAATTAACTCATACAAGTTTATATAGTTCAATTCTAAATCAATCAATTATCTAATAGAAGTTTATATATTTCAACTCTAAATCAATGAATTATCTAGTAAAAGCTGGTAAAGCTAAGGTTAACGTCAGTTTCCACACTCGAAAGCGATGTCAGTGATGAGCGAGCCCAGGATTTGAACCCCGCACATATTGATCCGGGATCAAATATCTTACCGACATCGCCACTGGATGGAGCCAGTGGCGACCTCGCGTCTATTAGTGATCAGTTTTTAATAAACAGTATTCTTTTCCAAACTCAAATAAAAAAGACATAAAATCTCAGACGAAGTGAAATCTCAGTTTTTAACAATGCAGAAACTGAAAGCCGTAGTTAATTAAATGATTAAATAAAAATATTGTTAACATTGTCTCAAAGCAGCGGCAGCAGATCGTCAGAAATCATCGGACCAGTGCTGATGCAATTGCTTCATTAATTATTGCGGGGTGTGTAATTAACAGCCGTTGTACCGTGGCTGCGAGATGGAGATAAGCTAGAGAACGACTGGGCAAAAAGTCGAATGGAAAGAGAAAACCAATGAGAAGCAGTGAATGAAACTAATCAAGATATGAACTTATTTCAAGACCAGTGCGGATTTGTAAGATTTCATCTATGAGTGCATCTTACCACGTAGGTGTATAACATGTGACATGATGGCTAATTAGTATTGGATTGATGATAAGTTCTTTGTCGCATCAATGTAGTATGTGGAGTAAATTGAATCAACCTATACTTGCTAATTTTAGATATATATCTCTCTCTTTCTCTTGCTCTCTCTCTCTCTCTCTCTCTCTCTCTCTCTCTCTCTCTCTCTCTCTCTCTCTCTCTCTAGTGTTCTGAGTGGCAGGTCCAAGGTAAATATTCTTACTAAAATGCTGCAATAAATAAAGAGCACATCATCGATTAACAAGTCAATTCCTTCACAAAAGGCTATACTTTACCCACACGTAACTGTAGCCTAAAGCCTATGAGTATTATGGCTTCTGAGTTGATTTCCCGTTGCCTTCCTCAGTCACCTCTTACGACACGTGCTGTTCACGGTTGGTGGTTGGTCTGTATATAAATACAGAACACTGAGAATTTTAGATCACGTCAATATATTTCAAATTAAGAAAATTAAATCCTTTTATTTCAGAAACAATTCGATCACTGGTTTGTGTTGTGAAGGTTTTACAGTTGATCAATGATAGATCATGCTTGCATAATTATCAATTTAATATCTAGAAAATAATTATACACATTTTCAGGTTTAATTCGTCTATTATTTGACTAATGCTACTAATGCTTAACTAATGCTAACTCTGAAACCTTCATGGAATTCGTAAAGTTCTAATCACTAAAATATTCTCTGCCGTAAAGTTATATTTATTAGACACATTAGATAATAGAATTCCTTAACAATAAGAGAGAGAGAGATAGAGAGAGATACATAGACTGGGATAGGTAGAGAAAGACAGATAGAAAGAGATACAAATATACAAAGTATATTCCAAAGATGATGATGAGAGAGAGAGAGAGCAACAGAAAGACAGATAGCAAGTGACATAACTAAACAAAGAAGAACTCAAAGATTAGAAGGAGAAGAGATGTGAAGGAGAGAAGAAGAAGAGAGAGCGAGAGAGAGAGAGCGAGAGAGAGAGAGAGAGAGATAGGGAAGGGGTAAGGTGATAGAAGTTGATAAGACACAGGTTTTTATTAGCTCTATGGTTTTATCCTCAGCCTTTCATTATCAACACCTTACAGTCACAACCAGTCTGAATAAATTTACCTCTGCAACATGCACTGATATCACTCTTTTTCTCTCTCTCTCTCTCTCTTTCTCTCTCTCTCTCTCACTCACTCTTTCTCTCACGCTCTCTCTCTCTCTCTCACTCTCTCTCTCTCTCTCTCTCTCTCTCTCTCTGAGTAAAAAAAGTAAACACGCATTATAGTGAAATGATCAACTACGTTGATATCTATCACTTTTTAATACCACATGTTTAAACCGTTAGGCAATTTATTCCATTTTCCGTATAACCAGTCCAGTGAATGTCCGAGATTTTACTCTCAGATCAGCGCGGCTGGGATTTGAACCCACAATATTTCAATTCACCTCGGGATCTGTCAGTTAAAACTTCATGACGTTACCCCTACGCTATTAAGACATTCTAACATTGTCACACTATATAAATTGTTATTTCCACAGATAATGACAATTAATAAGTTGTAGTTGTTACTTGATAACAACAACCACAGATCGTCTGATTTAATTGACAACAACAATGTCATATACAAAGGTTTGTATCATATAATAAACCGCTTGAACAAACAACATACGCATCCAATATGTCATATATAATAAACAGTTGTTTCAATTTGCATAGATTTGTACAAACCTTTGTATATGACAACAACCACAGATTAGCTGATTTAATTGATAACAACAACCACAGATCAGCTGATTTGATTGATAACAACAACCAGAGATTAGCTGATTTAATTGATAATAACAACCACAGATCAGCTAATTTAATTAATAACAACAACCACAGATCAGCTGAGTTAATTGATAGCAACAACCACAGATCAGCTGATTTAAGTGATAACAACAACCACAGATCAGCTGAGTTAATTGATAGCAACAACCACAGATCAGCTGAGTTAATTGATAACAACAACCACAGATCAGCTGAGTTAATTGATAACAACAACCACAGATCAGCTGAGTTAATTGATAACAACAACCACAGATCAGCTGATTTAATTGATAACAACAACCACAGATCAGCTGATTTAATTGATAATAACAGCCACAGATAAGGACTGATGGGATCAAGATAGATGGGATTGACAACAACAACAACGACAGATCAGGACGCCCTATTGTTTTCTGTTGTGAGAGGAGTTTTGCTGGGGGGGGGGGGTTGTTAGGATTAGTTTTATATTGTTAATAATTGACGCACAGCATGGACCCCGGATAATGCAGGCTACTCTGCGGGCTTTCGTTAATCATATTTCATGACGTCTTGCGTCAGAATTTCTCGTTACATCTGCGTCAAAAATTTCTTCGTTCAATAATACATAAAGGTTTAACGTCCGTTTCCTCATCCAGGGATGATGTCAGGGACGTCAGTTTAGTTTTACATATGTCAATGCCTCGTAGATTTTACTTGATTAAATTGATGTTTGAAACACGTGTGCTTTAAGACACCCCAGCAGTCACTCACAGGTGGATCTAAAGTGTTACATCAGGAGATGTACCGCTGTGTCAGATGTCACAATCATTGACATCAACATATTTATTCATTGAAGCACTTATAGTATGCGGAGTATCATAGCAAAATCTTGAGTTAACTCGGCTTACATTGTCTAAAATTAGATGTGAAGCCCTACAAGATGGAAACAATTAAATCAGTATCGGGGGAGGGGGTTAATGACAACCCTACTGTGGGTATTGTTAAATAAACAGAGGCAGAACCTAACAACTGAGCTATTTTTGTAAACATATGAAATGTTATGTGAGCGCTCTTAAACGGGTGAATTAGAAAACACTTCTTATTCTAGTGCACTGCCTGACGGCAGGTCCATGGAATGTAACTTATATCCAATTCTATTTAGTCTTCCTTTTCAACTCTACAAGTATATAGGAATTTCTTATCAGATCATCCAAAATCCCATGTCTTGGTCTTCCTTTAACTCTTTTCCCTTGCATTCTTCCTTCTATTACATCCTTTAGTTGTGTATGTAATTTAAAGCTTGTGAAAAATTACATGGTAAGGTGGGTCCCCTTTGCCTTTCTCATACCTCCCTAAGTCGCCTCTTAGGTACTCGAAGCATTTTACTTACGGTTGCCTTATTCTGCAGTGGTCCCAACCACACCCGGATACAACGTGGGGAAAACACTATGCATTATAAAATTAACTAAGACACTAACAATAACAGTGCACTCAGCATTAGTGTACACATTGTGATGTCAAATAGCAGTTATCAAACAGAGAATAAGCATGTCACGGAGCTGATGTGGGAGATATAGAGGTTTTATCTGAAAGGAAGCCCCGAGGTTAGAGGTAAACCATTTCTATGCTAATATCTCTGTTTACCACACGATCGTTATCACTTTGCGTTATACTACAATATCGTCATCTCAAAGCAGCTCATGAGCAGCTGTATGAGCAGCTGTATGAACAGCTGTATGAACAGCTGTATGAGCAGCTGTATGAGCAGCTGTATGAGCAGCTGTATGAGCAGCTGTATGAGCAGCTGTATAAGTAGCTGTATGAGCAGTTGATCAGCTCCACTAGTCATATACTGCTCCACCAGTCATACACTGCTCCACCAGTCATATACTGCTCCACCAGTCATATACTGCACCACCAGTCATACACTGCTTCCTTTATCATATTGTTCTATATCTCAATGTTCTGCTATTTGTCACATATCTCTTCCCTATTTCATCCATTCCCTCTTCCAGAGTAGCAGGAATATGGTCACTGATGTGGACATAATTGTTTGCATTTTCGCGGGCTCTTGTTTTGAGTCACTTTTTATTATTTGAATTTTTACTTAATTTTTATTAGTTTCTTAGGAATATGTTTAGTATTAGGGCAAAGGGTAGGGGTTAGGCTTTGGGATAGTTTAAAAGTTACATTCAAATTACAAATGACCTCGACGATGTGAACAAGAACCCGCGATGATGCAAATATTTCTGTCCAAATAAGTAACCATCTAACCGCAAGTGTCTTCCACCCAGCCATTCATTTCAATCTATCACAGATATTCTCACCGTCCATCACTCAACGTTATACGTCTAATTTCCCTCAGGTTTCATCAGAGATGCAACTTCTTGTGTTGTTCCTATAATTCCACCTTTCACTTTCCATCCGTCAAGGAATCCATGTTAAAGGTTCCTTGAGGGTGGGATTTTAGCTAGGGGTGATGTTATAGGTTTTACGGGGGGTGGGGGAGATTTAGCTAGGGGTGGGTGAGAGTATGTAAATTCTGTATTTTATATTACTGTCAACCTGTCTAGAAAGGATTTGAATTCAAGGCTGTTAATCAAACTAAGAGTGATATAAAGGTTTTTTGTTAAATTATCTATTTTCCCGTGTTGTGTCCGGGTTGTTTGAAGAATTGACCAACGGGTGACTGCACGTGTCGTAGAAGGCGACTAATGCACTAAGATCCATACCAGCGTCAGAAAGGGAATTCGGTTAGTGAGCGCCTAGGCTCCAGAAATTGTTACAAAAATATAAAAGAATGGAAAAATTTCAAATAGGGGATTGGCTGGTGGTGTGGTGTAGAACAGAGAGGATTTGAGACAGTCTATTCGTATCCCTAACCTGGTTGAATTGGGATTCAAGGGAGGATGACGATTATGTTAAATTATCTATTTAAGGTTTGGATATCCTAGAATATCAAATACATCCTCTCCAGCCCCCCCCCCCCCCTATGTAGCAATTTACCCAAGATCTCCACTTTCATTATCCTCTCATCTTCCTGTCCAACAACCTTTCTGCTTCATTGAACGCTCCTTGTACTCTCTTTATCTCTCTCTCTCTCTTTCTCTCTCTCTCTCTCTCTCTCGCTCCATCTCTCTATCTTACTCTTATATTATTTCTCCGATTTCATTTCACATTTATCTTGTGCTCTTCTTACGCCAATATTACAATAACTCTGCCTTCGGTGAGTTCAATATCTCAATTTATTTCTCTCCTTCTCTCTCTCTCGCTAGTTCTCGCTGTATCAGTGTGTATATGGACTGATGGCATGTTGAACTGACACAGATCTCATCTCCTCATGGAGTCTCTTCCATATAACTCCATCCTGCAGGATGCGCCTATAACTCAATGGTAAATATTTGACAAAGCTTCGATGATAACTTAATAGCGTCGTGTGCTGGCTACAGGAATTTAATGTGGAACAATAGGATACAATGCTTTGTAGAAGAAATGGAAAGGTAAACGACCAATTAATAATTACACAGAAAGAACAACATTTACGAAAACGTTAATGTTCTCTCACTCGATTTAATCCTCCTACGATCTCTCTCTCTCTCTTTCTCTCTCTCTCTCTCCTTCTCTATCAATCTCTCTCTCTCTCTTTCTCTCTTTCTCTCTCAGTATATCACTCAATCGCTCTCTCCCTCTCTCTCTCTCACTCCATCGTTCCCTCAATCTCTCTCACTCTCTTTCTCATTCCATTACTCTGTCTCAATCCATCTATCAATATTTGTTTTTGTCTTCTCATCTCTCTCTCTCCCTCTCTCAATCCATATCTCTCCCTCTCACTCGCTCTCTCATTCCATATCCGTCACTATCTCCCATCTCCCTCTCTCTCTCTCCAAGTTTATTAAAACTCCAGAATCTCTATCACTTTCTGGCAATGTCAGGCCAGGAGTTCGGTTAAATCCGCTCAACGCAATCCCGCAGGATTAATTCTTTCCATGTAGTTTACTATCACCCTACTTCTCCTCTCATTCCATGCAGTTACACTGCGCCTGATTCCAGCATTGCAACCGATATCTGATAAGTGAGACTGATATCTGATAAGTGCCACTGATATTTGATAAGTGCCACTGATATCTGATAAGTGCCACTGATATCTTGGAAGTGTCACTGATATCTGATAAGTGCAACTGATATCTGATAAGTGCCACTGATATCTGAAAAGTTTCACTGATATCTGATAAGTGCAACTGATATCTGATAAGTGCCACTGATATCTGATAAGTACCACTGATATCTGATAAGTGCCACTGATATCTGATAAGTGCTACTGAAATACGATAAGTTCCATTGATATCTGATAAGTGTTACTGATATCTGATACGTGCCACTGATATCTGATAAATACCAATGATTGATAAATGCCCTATCTTTAGGTTGGCTCTGAGATTTAGCCCTCTTGACATTATGTCGATATACTACCATGCTACTATTTTACAATTACGCTACCGCTGTCAGGAGTATTCTGCATACGATAGCACTGGTTGTGTTTTTAGTTAAATGAAGTGGCCACGCTGTCAAGTATCTTATTGCTCGCTCTTTCTGTTTCCTGATATCTAATTGGACGGATTTGATTTCAAAATCCAGACTCGCTGCTGTGGTTATTTTAGTTTTCTATTTCTGAAAGTCGACACATATGTCTATCATCTGCTGGCTGGATAATTGTTGCATATTTTCTCACTGACTATATTTTAAGAGATCATTTCAAGAAATGTCTATTATTTATTTTTGGCTTATTTTACACTCAGATATATATTTTTCTGTCTGCGTGTCCATGACCACATTTAGCTCCGTGGAAAACTAGGGTCACGAAAATTGACCGAAAATTGGAATTGTCCTTGAAACTGTGTGGGGTAATTAATTTTTTGGGGCCTTGGACGAGTACATCTCTCATTCTCTCTAGTGGCCTGCCAACCTGCTCCAATGTAAGTGTTCCCTTTTTGAAGCTCTCCTTCTATCTCATTTAACTCATTATAGAAGACTGCTTCAGATTTGCTTAATCGTATTTTGAGAATTCGAATGATGAAAGTATTAATACTACTGACGACTAAGCAGTTTTTAACAAACCATATAAGCTTAACAATCTCTGTATTCCCTGTAGGTTGTAGCCTTTACTTCTATTGTCAGTATTTTTTCATATCTAAGCTTTTCCATGTACTCTTACTCTACCCTATATTTGGAGTTCGTTTCCAGTAAGAACTTCCTACGGACATGCCAATGGATTTAATCCTTCACTAGATTCAACAGGATTTCTTCATTACAGCGAGCCGTAGGATTGATCCACTAAATCTCTTAATCCGTAAACATATCCGCTTATTCCTGTAATCCCTTGTAAAACTATCCCCATACGGCCCGTCCATAACTCCATGTGAAGCAATGTCACCCGTAGATTATCCATTGTTTAAACATAGAAATTTAAAATATTTTAGTTTTAAGACTTTCTTTAAAAATGAGATTAAATATTTTCTCTCAGTTTTAGATTTCATTCAGTTAATTCAATATTTCTGAGAGATTCTTCGATGCTTTTACGCATATTAAATTAGAATGCTAAGAAATACAAATTATAATAGAAACTTATCTTAAATTACTGATCTTACTGATCACTCTACTGAATTTAGGACTCCTGAGAATAGAATAGCAACACATACGTAAGAGGAAACCTATCGAGATAATGCAGCTCCGTACGATAAGCAAACTCAACAAAAAAACCAAATTAATTAGAGATTATAAATTACAAATGTATTACATGCATATGAGATAACAATTGTGCTATAAGTGTATAGTATAATGACACTATATCATGATATTACACTTATACGGAAATAATAGAGTACAATAGTGTTATAATAATAGATTACACATGCATTACAGCGACAGATCACAATTATATTACAATAAAAGTTAAAATGGCAGTATGGAACTAGATTAGATTTGTAGAGCTATAAGAGATTGTCATTGCTTTACAACTATGGATTACAATTATTTTACAAAATTACAGACGATATAATTGTAATATTAAAAGTTAAGATTGAAATATCATGACTAAAATAGGCTATAAATGTATCACAATAGCATATTAAAATTTTATTATAATAACATATTTTAATTCACTCGCACTAATATATTACAAATGTTTTGCAATTATCCATATATATTAAAATTGTATTACAAGAAACAAATACAACTCTATTGTGATGAGATAATACCATTACGTTAGAATAATACATTACAATTGTATTGCACTGAGAGATTACAGTAGTATATTTAATTGTATTACAGTAAGGTATTACAATAGCAGTGTAATAAACAAAACTCGGCTTTTGCTGCAGCAAATAGGTCTAAGTGTTCTTAGTTTTTCAATAGTTGATCGATTTGGTGCTATACTATTAAAAAGCGAATCTATGTTTTAGAATTGAACCCTCTAACCAACAAGCTATGTGGTATCACTAAAGATTTTTTCGTCAGACTTTAACGCCAATGTAAACGTCAATTTCATCTCTCGAAATCTATATCAGTGACGGGCGAGCCCGGGATTTGAATACACATATTCTGATTGGTGGTCGAATTTCTTCCAACATCGCCATTGGCTCCTGCCAGACTGAACTGACTGATTAATTAAACTTTTAATTAATTGCTAGGCATATCTATTTAATTCAAGTTGGACTGTGTCTGTATAGTGTCCGAGTCAGTTCTAAATAGACCAAGGGTTAACTGCGCGTTCAGTAACAGGCGACTAGACTAGCTATAACGAAGAAATACCTGTATATAGTCAAACCATTTTATAAGTTATTGTTTCAAGCTGTAGGACTGTATCAATGGGGCTGTCATTGATTGCTGGAAGAAAAAGCTAAATCTTTCGTCACCCCCTATTCCACCCTCCCTCGCTTCTGTGGCACTGAGCCCTTGCACCCTCCCTCCACCCTCTGTCTTTCAATGAAGTCCCCACATTGATAGTGGACTTGGATTGACAGTGTGATTCCCTGATAAGTCTAAAGGAATCAATCGCTCCAGTCTGCGCCGGATATCTTCCTTAAATTCCACTTCCTGTTGAAGATCCGGCGGCAGATGTCGCTGTCTCAAGCTTTTCACAGAGTCTAATAACACAGAGTCTAATAGCACAGAGTCTAATAACACAGAGTCTAATAACACAGAGTCTAATAACACAGAGTCTAATAACACCGAGTCTAATAACACAGAGTCTAATAACACAGAGTCTAATAACACATAGTCTAATAACACAGAGTCTAATAACACAGAGTCTAATAACACATAGTCTAATAACACAGAGTCAAATTAAACATAGTCTAATAACTCAGTCTAATAACACATAGTCTAATAACTCAGTCTAATAACACAGAGTCAAATAACTCAGTCTAATAACACGGAGTCTAATAACTCAGTCTAATAACACGGAGTCTAATAACTCAGTCTAATAACACAGAGTCTAATAACACAGAGTCGCATATTAATACGTAAGCACAATAAAATTGGCGAATACTGTCAAATCTGATATCAGCTAATCATTAGAGAGCTACCAGTTACATAGTTTGGGTAATTAAAATACATTTTTAAAAATCACCTAATTATCTCAGATATAGCGCACGTTATTTTCTTCCTGCGTTATTATGATATTCTATTGTGTTATTATGTTATTGTGTTGCTATGTTACTGTGTTATTATGTTATTGTGTTGCTATGTTATTATGTTGCTATGTTATTATGTTGCTATGTTATTGTGTTGCTATGTTATTGTGTTATTATGTTATTGTGTTGTTATGTTATTTTGTTATTATGTTATTGTGTTGCTATGTTATTGTGTTAATATGTTATTGTGTTGCTATGTTATTGTGTTGCTATGTTATTGTGTTATTATGTTATTGTGTTGCTATGTTATTGTGTTGCTATGTTATTGTGTTATTATATTATTGTGTTATTATGTTATTGTGTTGCTATGTTATTTTCTTCCCGTGTTGTTCCCAGGACGCTGAAGAGTAAATTAACCGATGATGGGAAATGTGAGACAGAAATAAGCAGTAGGATTGCACAAGCAAAAGCGGCCTTAGAAAAGAACTATTAACAAAAAGTCTAAAGAATGACACAAAGATAAAGATAGTGAAAACTTTGATTTGGACCTTGCTATTATATGGATGTGAAACATGGACCTTAAAGAAGGAAGATATTAGGAAACTGGAGGCATTGAAAATGTGGATTTGGAGAAGAAATGGAGAGGATCAGCTGGACTCAAAAGGTTACAAATGAGGAAGTCCTGGAGAGAGTTGGCACAGATGGACAGTTTATAAATCTATTAAGAAAATAGGAGAGATGGATAGGACACATTCTAAGGGTGGAAGGTCTATTAAAAGAGGTCATAGGTAGAATGGAAGGAAAAAGAGGCTGGGGCAGGCCGCGATTAGGTATGTTAGATGATTTAAAGACCCACTCATACGTGGAAATGAAGAGGAAGGCGGAAGACAGATGTCAGTGAGCCCAGGATTTGAACCTCGCACATACTGATCCGGGAGGTTCAAATCCTGGGCTCACTGACATCGCTTCCGAGTGATGAAACTTAAGTTAACATTTGCTTTACCAGCATTTTTAGCTTTAATTTGATCGATGGAAGGCGGTTTATAGAGCGTGAAAGCAACATATGAGTAGGAATATGTACTGTTATTAATATTATATAATATTATACTTTTATATGAAAATTTACCTTGGACCTGCCACATATTTGTAGACCACTAGAGAGAGAAGAGAGAGAGAGACGAGAGACTTTTCTGTCTAGAAGACTACATGTATAACTAATCTAGCATAAATTGACTTTTCATAAAATGTCGTCATACTAATTCAATATAATATAAAAAAATATTTATTTACTTCTTTTGATAGAGTAGCACACAACTCAAGCTAAAGGATTCCATTATTGTGGATGAATCAGCTTTGGGTTACTGATACTGCCACACGCTTGCTGCATTGATTGGAACCAGCTCTCACATTCATCTTACCAAATCTGAGATTTATTGATCATTTTAAAGGTTTAATGTAATGGTTGAATGCATGTTTTTGCTCCTATATAGTATTATAAGTAATAGTATTGGAATATTAGGAACCAATGTCAGAAAGGGCATTAGGTTGGAAAACCAAAGCTTCAGAAATTGCTACAGAATTTTCTGAAACCCGATCTCACGAAAAATGGGATACAAGGGAAGATGATGATGATGATGATGATGACGATTTTAAGTAATAGGAAGTAAAGGGAAAATTACCTCTTAAGTAGACTAAATTTCAAAGTTACACAGTTTCCTTAAGCTTGTTGCTATTTAAATTTATTGAGCAATTAATAAGAATTTAACGTCGGGTTCCTCGTCATAAGGAAATGTCAGGGACGTGTTATTATATTTACTACATTAATTTCATAACTCGTTTTCTGCAATTGAGCTTCAGCGAAGCAAAACAATATAACGACATCCAGATGACCTCGCGTAACCCTAAAACCACCGAAACCTGCTGCGATCCTTTATCATTAAATCTCTAGGAACCCTAGCCCGGACCTAAAACCTCAATTTTCTCCGAATGTTTTTTCTTCAAGTTCTAGGTCATAAATATTTATCGATGCTGCACCTCAGATCTGGAATTCTCTTCCATCCAATCTTCGGAAATCTTCATTTGAATCACATCAGCCTTTGCTTTCCTATGAGCAGTTCCATAGGCAGTTGAAGACCTATCTTTTCCATCTCTCTTTTCCATCCAGTGTCCATGAGCAGCGACCTGCGCCTAAACCACCTTTTCTTTAACTCCCTTTACATTGGACTGAATTTCTGGATTTTTGAATTTGCACCGTTTTTGAACCTTCTTTTTTTGCTCGCCGGCTTGAATTTGTCTCAATAGTGCTCGATGTTGTCATTGATGACTGTAGCACTCTAATTGTTGTTATTGTTGTTATTATTATTGATATATTTAAGAAGTTGTTAATTATTAGCTCTACATATTTACCAGCTACTACCATTACTGGAACATGTGTATTGTTTGTGTACTATGAGGGAGAGTTGAAAAAAGAGAAAAGGAAACAAGAAGAGAAAAAAGAAATAAACAGGGATAGAGCTAAAATGAGAGAAAGACAAAGCTAATATATTGTAGTAAATTAATTCTCGAAGCCAAAGCCAAGCTAAAAGTTAGACTCCTGTCTCGAACCGGCATAAAGTTTTCCGGAGAGGTAAAGACTAGCTGATACGAAGGGTTTGTCAGTTGAAGGAAGCGAGAAATTTGCTTAATTAGAGATAACATTGTTCCCGCCATAAATCTCTGATTTATGTCTCATCCCTGTGAGACGCTATTGATTGAATTAGCATACTAATGACAGCTTCCTCTCAACGATCTGTATGATGATGATGATGATGATGATGACGATGATGATAATGACGATGATGATGATGATGATGATGATAATGATGATGATTAAGATGATGAAGATGATGATGATGATGACGATGATGATAATGACGATGATGATGATGATGATGATGATGATGATGATGATGATTAAGATGATGAAGATGATGATGATGATGATGATGATGATGATAATGATGATGATTAAGATGATGAAGATGATGA
This sequence comes from Enchytraeus crypticus, assembly GCA_905160935.1. Taxonomy (NCBI): domain Eukaryota; kingdom Metazoa; phylum Annelida; class Clitellata; order Enchytraeida; family Enchytraeidae; genus Enchytraeus; species Enchytraeus crypticus. The sequence goes on along the minus strand of CAJHZI010000651.1, from coordinate 236,667 downwards.
TGATGATGATAATGATGATGATCAAGATGATGAAGATGGGTAGCAAATTGTATTCTGATATTTTCGACAAATAGTTCAAGTTGCTGAGAATGTAGTTAATCAGTTATTCTGAGAAGAGAATGAGACAATGATATAAAGAGGTATCAGCGAGATTTCATCTGAGACAATAAATTCTATTTGAAGAAGGATCTCTGTCATTATTTCAGTCTATTCAGAGTGTCAGTTTCAATTAAATTAATTGTGTACAATTTTAAATATTTCAATAATTCTTCTTTAACAAATCGTGTCTCTGTCCAATTTTAATTTTATGATTAACATAGCGAGTACCATAATGTCCAGATTTTTTCATCAGCATAAAACAGAATTGTTACTTTCAGAATTGTTAATTTGTTTGTATTATATGTGCGATTTTCTCAAGTGTCCAAGAAGTGTATTTAAACTAAGAAGTGTATTTAAACTAAGAAGTGTATTTAAATTAAGAAGTGTATTTAAACTAAGAAGTGTATTTAAACTAAGAAGTGTATTTAAACTAAGAAGTGTATTTAAACTAAGAAGTGTATTTAAACTAAGAAGTGTATTAACTCTGTTTCTAGCAGCTCTAGGTGATAAACAAAGTACAAAGCTGCAGGTACTTTAATCTAAAATAGTACCCAGTACTTCATAAGAAACTTTATTAGATACTATATCTAGATATATGTGGGCATGGAGAGTAAAGCGGAAGACAGAGAAGAGTGGAAGAGTTATATACGATGGACCTGCCAGTAAGCAGTGCACTAAGTGAGAGAGAGAGAGATAGAGAGAGAGGGAGAGAGAGAGAGGGAGATGTAGATAGAGATAGTAGAGGAAATACCTGAAGTTGTAGGTGAACATTACACTTATATTGTTAAAGAACTTGAAGAGTTACCACGACCAGTGTGTAAGGATTTGACACTTCAGGTTTACTTGAAGGAATTCTCATTTGTAACCGATACAGCGACTGGTATTGCTGTTTTATAACCTTCACTGAACAACTGCCTCGTTAAATGTCCAACCCTTTCTTAACATTCTTATTCTAACGTACGGCAAAGAAGTCAGTAAAGCGAGGTACTGGTCTGTGAGTACTGGGTAAATAAAGCGAGGACTGGTCTGTGAGTACTGGGTAAACAAAGCGAGGTACTGATCTGTGAGTACTGAGTAAACAAAGCTAAGTACTGGTTTGTGAATACTGGGTAAACACCCAGGGCTCTATCTAATAATCACCCGGTGCACTATCTCTATCTAATAAACACCCGGGGCTCTATCTAATAAACACCCGGGGCTCTATCTAATAAACACCCGGGGCTCTATCTAATAAACACCCGGGGCTCTATCTAATAAACACCCGGGGCTCTATCTAATAAACACCCGGGGCTCTATCTAATAAACACCCGGGGCTCTATCTAATAAACACCCGGGGCTCTATCTAATAAACACCCGGGGCTCTATCTAATAAACACCCGGGGCTCTATCTAATAAACACCCGGGCTCTATCTAATAAACACCCGTGGCTCTATCTAATAAACACCCGGGGCTCTATCTAATAAACACCCGGGGCTCTATCTAATAAACACCCGGGGCTCTATCTAATAAACACCCAGGGCTCTATCTCTATCTAATAAATACCCGGGGCTCTATCCAATAAACTCCCGGGGCTCTAACTCTATCTAATAAACACCCGGGGCTCTAACTCTATCTAATAAACACCCGGGGCTCTATCTCTCTCATTTGATACAATTGCGTGTTGTGCAGGGGCGAGGTCGGACCCAGGCGAGTGCGAGTTCCCCCTTGAGGTCCAGGGACGATGGTTGCAGCCCGGGAACGTCTCCAATCCGTCAGCGACCTTCTCCACCTCAATATCTCCAGGTCGTGGAGTGGCGGGGTGGAGGCAAGGGAGGGAGGAGTATCGAGTGAGAGGGGTGGGGGAGGTGTGGATAGATGAAACACAACTGAGCACAAAGGGGGTCTGTCGACAGAAGATTGGTCAATACTATCTGATAGAAAATAGGTCTGTATTTAGTCAATATACTGTTTACTATCTATATTATCTGATAGAAAATAGGTCTGTATTTAGTCAATGTATTCTATATTATCTGATAGAAAATAGGTCTGTATTTAGTCAATATACTCTATATTATCTGATCGAGAATATTTCTGAACTTAGTCAATGTACTCTATAGTACCTGATAGATTTATTTATTTTTTAAATATTTAAATATTTATTTATTTTACTCCAGAGGCAACAAACTTACAGTCAGAGTTCTCCATGAAAGCTGAAAAAAACAAATTCTCAATACTGATGAGTAGTTTTATCAGGTTCATCTCACGTTTACCACTGCTAAACTCTGAGGATGATATTCCGTTATTTATCAGTTGATCACACCTTCGATCAATTGATCTAATTAGATTGCTTTATGACAAATTCTTAAAGGTAGAGCTCTTATTAAACCTTGGACCCGGACAGAGTGGAATTCTTCAGCGCCGATTACATTAAGATTCATGCTTGGTTTAGTCGCCCGGGGAGAGAATTACAGTCAGATTTACCGGGTAATTGATGAATTGTGGACCGCCACTGTCTAGTGGTCTTGTGTGGGGGGGGGGGGAGGAGGGCCATACCCCTGCTCCATGACTCTGCCATCTGAATGTTTATATTTATTTTAGATTTAGATTTAATTATTTAATACCTGATATATCTTAAATATAATATAAGCACGTCCCAGAATAGTTTCCCCCCATCCTTAATTTCAACTGCACTAGCACACAAAGCGTTTTGCCTTCTATTGTTCTCTGTATGTCTGTATATATGTGTCTCTGTGGGGCTTAGTATGCGCGTGACACTGAATTCGACAAAAAATTAAGAATAAACTCACCGATAAGGGCATTTGTAGGTAATTTCGAGTGAATGAGACTTTTGAGATTTGGCAAGAGTTCTACTGCTTGGGATTTAATTTTGTTGCTCAATAAGACAGGCAAATGGCTACACTCGGGTCTAGACACACATAACTCATGTGGCATTCATCAGGCTAATATGACCGAGTGCCTGGTTCTTGATAAAATAGTGATCTTTTGTAATTTCGTCATAAAAATGAAGCAGCACATAACTACTCAACGGAATGCCTATATGTCAGTACATTGTTCAATTTCTTACAGCGCTTCTGAGTGTGAGTTAAGAGAGTTCGGTGAATGACTAAGTTCTTGACTTCGTTATGTTCCGAACATTTAAACAATTTTCTAAGATGAACTTTTCCACAATGTCATTTAGCAAGACAACTAATGGTTAAGTAGAAAACTTCCCTATTAGAGTTCAAATTAGTGAAGATTGCTGGCATTAGAGAGAAATCGTTGGTTTTCTTCACTCGGCAGTTGAAAGAATAAAGTCACTAAAGATCGAAACGTGACGTCCTTCAAGTATCTTCCTATCTCGCTATAACATCTCAAGAAAGTAGTCTCCTTTTCTTTAGTTCCCTTTCTTTGAATGAACTTTTATTGAATATTGATTTTGTGCACAGTTTTTGGACTTCTTTGATTTTTGCTCTTCGGCTTGAATTTGGTTCAGTGCTCGGTGTTGTCATTGACATCGGTAGCACTATGATTGTTATTGTTGCTGTTGCTGCTGTTGTTGTTGTTGTCGTGAACACTATAAAACTCCGTGGATGTGAGCAAAACGTCAATGCAATTTTTCTTATCGTTTTAAATGAAGTCACCGCTAGTTTTACTTTAAGGTTAAATCTTTTTTAATCTTTTTTTGTTCGAGTAGTTACACACATGACAAGAGCTACATAGTTTCCTTTCTTAGTTTCTGTGGTTTTCTTTATTTCCTCCATTCCGCTCCATGGTTATTAGTACTCGTTACCTTTTGTTGGCGCATCAATTGCAGCCGTCGCGGATTTAAGAATAACCTTCCAATACCCTCGGGATTTTTTCTTTCAGAACTCTCAACACTCGGTCTTCCAAGGTGGTCGCCCACAAAGTACTAACCGGCGCGATGGAGCTTAACTTCGTTGCACTGACGCGCAGCTTAACCGAGTGCGCTAATCCCGCCCCTATCTGATTAGAATGCAGTCATTTTTTTCTAACCACTCTACTAATTCAAACTTAAAGCTCTCAATTTCTTAACTGGTCAGACCGTTTTGCGAGCTCATGCTCTTAGTAATCCATTAAAAGTCCTTATTGTTCATTTGATAAATAATTAATAACTTATAAATTTATCAACAACGCACAATCTGCATGTAATGAATAATCTACATGTATAGTATACAACATTACAGCCTGTGCTTATATATATATATATATATATATATATATATATATATATATATATATATATTGAATTATAATTTAATTACCACCGATACACAGTATACAGCCTGTACTTGCATAGCCCTTATTGGCTGATATTACATCTGATCGATTCGTTGAACTTTTGATCGATCCACTGACTCTGCTCATACAAGCATATCTATTCATCTCTCTAGCTTTTAGCAGGTCCAGTGCATATTTACATTAGACTATATACATTACATTTATATTGTATTCCTCGTCTAGAACTAAACATTTATTTCTCTATACAGAGCAAGAAGAGAGATCCACGACACAAATTCGTATAAACTACCTCGCTCATAATGGTCTTACTTATCACCTCACTCTTCTACTTGCAGTGGAACAGCTTTAGAGCTTAGCTAAACAGCCCAGAAAGATTCTAATAACATCGTTATCTGTAGTGACTTCCCGTTCAACTGCGCACAGTAACAACGTATCTAATCCCTGTTATGAGGAAGATCCGAGGTCAATGCTTGTAAAGACGACTACAATAGAAATAATAACAATAGCAACAATTACAGTGCTACAATCATCAATGACAACATCGAGCACTACAATTAGTTGACTTTACAGAAAGCATGCAAATCCCACACGTGTTCTACTAGTTACTTGTTCTAACAATCGTTTACAAATCGCACGTACGCATTAAGACTCAGGCCCATTTTCTCTAGGAAAAGCAAATCATTAACTTAAAGACATCTACATATAGATACGGTTAGAGTATTGCCGTGAGTACGTTAGAGACGAACCGCTACAGCCGATATAGTCTAATTGCCATCTAGTAGCAGATAGAGACATCGAGGACATATATACATGTGTGCGTGTGTATATATATATATATATATATATATATATATATATATATATATATATATATTCCTCAGTTAGGTGGATTAATTACCATTTAATCCTGGGGGAAAATGTTTCATGTTGAGGTGTGTCCCCTCTTGCCATCCTCAGCTCCTGCCTTTAGTCGCCTCTTACATACACGCGGCAGATTGTTTGCGGTTGCCCTATTCTTCAGTGGTCCAACCACACCCGAACCCAACACGGGGAAACCGCCAGAAGCCATATTTTTCCAAAGCTATAGGCCCCATAAGGTATATGATTAAGGCATATACTTTGTGAAGGGATTAACTTGTTGATCTAGGCAGTACTCTTTTGGAGTGAGAAAGCAGACTTTGAATATGAATATGTACCTTGAACCTGCCACTTGACAGTGCACTGAAGAAGATATATATATATATATATATATATATATATATATATATATATATATATATATATATATATATATATATATACATAAAGTAAGTACACGTTTGAAGAGGCAATCCACCGGCTCAGACCACAAAAACAACCTCAATTCAATTAGATGTTTATACCTCAATCACTGGAACCAACATGGAAATTCTCTGAAGGAATATGAAAATTTTTGCGGAATGAAATTATGAAATAATAACCTGTTGAAACATTTTTCTACATAAGATTAGTTAATACGTGTGTTAAAGCTGGTAAAACTAGTGTTAACGTCAGATTCCGCACTCGAAAGCGATGTCAGTGACGAGAGAGCCCAGGATTTGAACCCCGCACATACTGATCCGCGGTCGAGTATCGAAACCGACAACGCCACTGGCTCCAGTCAGTGAAGATGTTGGTAAAGAGTTCTAACCCCGCCCACATGTGGAAGTCAGAGTCTTTAACTCCGCCCACATGTGGAAGCCCGAATTTTAGACTCCGCCCACATGTGGAAGGTGATGACTTTAAATCCTCCCACTTGTGGATGCCCAATCTTAAACTCCTTTACATTGCTATGTATGGAGTCTTTACATTGCTCATCATTCAGATCTTCTCGGTTGTTCTGTAGCCTATGAGCAATGTCTCGCTATCTTATTTCACATCACGTACAGCATTTCTCAGACTGGTCCCACAGGTCCCGGGTTCAACTCCTGGCTGAGGCATCCACGATCACACTGAGTCCATAGGGATGAGCGTAGAGGTCCTCTAGGAATCGATCAGCCGATAACCGCACATTTATCACGTCTTATGTAGCAGCGTGTATAGGTATATCGTTTAGTGAGAGATACGCGAGTTTTATATACAGCCAATCCTATCTCTCTCTCTCTCTCTCTCTCTCTCTCTCTATATATATATATATATATATATATAATTTATGAATATATATATAATATATATATATATTATATATATATATATATTTATATATATATATATATCCTAGCAACATTTATAGGACTAGGTTTGTGTTCAAGATGATGGTCTGATTGATAGGGCGCTTGTCTGGTAAGCAAGAGGTCATCTTAATCTCGTCCGATTGCCTCTTCATGTACGGTAACAGTCATTGCGTTGTTATTTTTACAACTATTTCAGTTCTACTTCTCACTAATGAGCCAATCTGGTGAGAGCACAATGTGAGCCGATAAATGAGGGCGTGTCATATAAATATTCAATAGATATAAAGTATCTCCTGACCACAAACAGTTTTTATATTTTTTCTTGATTTAATGAACGACTGATGTTTTCAAGAGCTTCCCTCTTACCCTCACCACCCCTCCTCCCCCGTTATGTGCTCCATCCCATCAAAGCCCACTCTCCACTCTCTTACCAAAAAAACCCGCTTGAAACATTTATAAAATGTTAACAGAATAGGCCTCTACTGCAGTGAATCCAATTTTGAAGATCTGTGCAGTTCTGCGGAGAACAAACAATTAAAAAACCTGTAAAAATCCTACACATTTACTGAAACCTTCGTTATCTCCGTGATAACAACAATTACAGTGCTACAGTCATCAATGCAACATCGAGTACAATATGTATAGTGATATATAATATAATATATAACTTAATGTATGATATAACCATAAGTCCATAACTATGCTACCAGAAGAAATTCTGCAAGTAAAATCATTACAAAATATATAATGTTAGACTCTTTTCCTTTGCCAAATTCCCTTCCCATCATTTATCAACTGATGATGTAGGCCCACACTCGTAACTAACTGTTCGAGGAGTTACTCAGACTTTCTCTTCCATTCTTCCAGTGTAACATAAAACATTTTAAGTTACGCTAAGTTTGTAATTTGTCATTATCTTTCTGTACGGTAAATTTCAGCGGTTGACAGATTGATATGAAATAAAATAAAGGAAAAGAGACTGTATACACAATTAGGAATTACTCTGCTACTGAAAAAGTACAAATGAAAAATTGTTGGTACATGTAGTTGCACATTGCAAATATCAAAATAGAAACATATCAAGAATTCAATAAGGAACTGTCTAGCTGGAAATAGCTTAGGTGAAGAACTTGCAGTGGCGATGGAAGGAAGAGAGTAAGTGAAGAAATGCACTGGAAGTATGAAAAAGTGGAAGTGAAGAACTTTCATTGGTGAAGAATGGAAGTGCGTAAGTGAAGAACTTGCATTGGTGAAGAATGGAAGAGCGTTAGTGAAGAAATGCACTGGAAGAATGGAAGAGCGTTAGTGAAGAAATGCACTGGAAGAATGGAAGAGCGTTAGTGAAGAAATGCACTGGAAGAATGGAAGAGCGTTAGTGAAGAAATGCACTGGAAGAATGGAAGAGCGTTAGTGAAGAAATGCACTGGAAGAATGGAAGAGCTGGCAAAGCCTGGATTAAGATTTCATTGGTATCGATTCTGACACAGAAATCAAAGAAATCGAACCGGATAATTTAAGTGCTTTCTTTCAACTCTGCGCAAAGCGAAATTACATAGCAGCAGTTGCGTCTAGCTGAGAGCAGCTGTGTCTAGCTGAGAGCAGCTGTGTCTAGCTGAGAGCAGCTGTGTCTAGCTGAGGGCAGCTGTGTCTAGTTGAGAGCAGCTGTGTCTAGCTGAGAGCAGCTATGGAAAAGGTTAAACAGATGCGTCTAGCTGAGAGCAGCCGTGGAAGAGGTTTAAGTAGCTGCTTCTAGCTGAGAGCAGCTGTATAAGTAAGTTATGCAGCTTCGTCTAGCTGTGTTACATCTGCATTTATAGTCTCTTTGGATTTGTCTCAATAGCGCTCGATATTGTCATTGATTACAGTAAAACTCTAATTGTTATTATATGTTCGGTTATTTATTGTATTACTTTATTTTACATTTCAAAACTTCGTATTGCTTTGCGCATTGCTATGTATTGCACTGTATTATACTAACTTATTATATACATATGTATATTTCAGACAAGAGCATTGCCACCAGTGTATGATGATAACTCTGCGTCATACCAATGTACTGCAGTATCGTGAGAGTACGTAGAACCTTTATTATCTCATTTAACTTAAATTCTTAAGAAAATTAATAACATTTTTGTGGCCTAGCTATGTAGATACATACCAAGGCCCCAAAATAGCTTAAATTTCATTGATTGCAAATACAGGAATGAATATCGGTACTTTATCTAAAAAATAGTATTTAAGATAGAGGTTTAACGTCCGTTCCTCATACAAAGATGATGACAGGGACGTAAAATAGTAAATATATTTTAATATTTTGATATTAGGACCTGCTAGATTGTTTCATCGGGGTAATTTATGTTATTAGTCATTTCTATAACAGCAATAGAAATTGACTCTTATTAGCGCAACTCAGAAAAGCCACAGCCGCGTTCTAGACTTCGGTGCTAATTACCTGACTGTCGTTCAATTTAGTCAAATTAGAACTCAAATCTTTGCCAAACGAGAAAAGAAGAACAAATATAATTTAATGTTGTATGACAAAGCAGTCCAATTAAATCTCACTTTTTTGCCCGATGAGAAAAGAAGAAATGCAATTAAAAGTTGTATGACAAAAGTCACTTGTACGACCCGAGAGCCATTTCATTTATAAACTAGCCGTCTGTCAAACGTAATTTCTATACGAATATTAATAGCAACTGGGGAATTAAGTTGGACATATCTCAACGCCTCTATGGTAAATGACGAATGTCATAAAGTGGGGTGACAAATGTGAAACGGGTTTTCCTACTCCATCCTAATTCTTGGTTCTGCAGAGTTGCTGTCAAACTGTTTGTAAAGAAAATGAACCTGACGTTTATTACATAGCGGAGTCCATTCATCACGGCTTCCGTCAACTCAAGTCGTTTAGTCAAAAATGACAGAAATATTTAGCCGTATCTTTAAAATTCTGAATCCTAGAATAGTACAGAATTAAGGTTTACCTAATAAAGCCGTTCAGTTGTAATTCAGAAAGCTTTTTTAGGCATTTACAGCAAGAATTACAGATGAAGTTCGTAACATAACAAATATTCGTAGATAACTCCACTAAATATATCGATGGCTTAGTGAGTAAGCGCGTTAGGTAACGGCATGACGGCTCAAATGGCTGTTCCTAAGGTCCTGGGATCAATTCCCGGTAAAAGATGATCAGAATATAAAATCTAGGACATTCATCATTCAGAGTTATCCAGTGTGTCTGACGTCTTGAAGAGAAGCCCTTCAAGCTTCTGACCTTGACGTTAAACCGCCATTAAAAGAGATACAAAGATATACAGCGACAAGAACTGTGAGATACATTCAATAGAACGACAAGAACTCAGAGATACATTCAATAGGACGACAAAAACTTAGAGATACAAGCAACAATACGACAAGACCTGAGAGATATAAGTAACAGTACGACAAGAACTCAGAGATAAAAGTAACAGTACGACAAGAAACTAAAATACAAGCAATAGAACGTCAAGAACTCAGTGAAACAGGCAATAGAACGAATGGAACTTGAGATTTAAGCATAGAACTTTAAGAACGTAAAGATGCAAGCAGCAAAACGACAAGAACTGACAGATATAAGCAATATAACTTCAAGAACTTAAAGATATAAGCAATAAAACGACAAGAACTCAGAGATATAAGCAATAGAACGACAAGAAGTGAGAGATACAACCAATAGGACGACAAGAACTGAGAGATACAATCAATAGGACGACAAGAACTGAGAGATACAAGCAATAGGACGACAAGGACATGGAAGAAGATTGAAGGAGGGAGGCGGGTGTTTGGAATGATTGGAGTTAACATGATAAATGGTAATACCGGTCCTGGGGGAAACCCATGCAAGTCCCGGGGAGTTACTTCTTTGCATTCGATTGCATTTGATATCCGCATTGGATGAACATGGAGCTAGGATTCATTTGATATCCTCGTTGGATGAACATGGAGCTAGGATTCATTTGATATCCTCAGTGGATGAACATGGAGCTAGGATTCTGATCCAGATGAGAATCCATTCCACTTGAAGCGTGGCGTGCTTTTAATCCATTCCTCTCTTTTACTTTCTTGCATTTTGTAATAAAATGGATTTGATATAGTGTGCTCGATATCATTGAATTGCAATGTATTGTATCGAATCTGTAAAGTTGTGTATTGTATTGCATCTGTATTGTATTGTATCGTACTATAAAGTATATGCATTGCATTTGTATTACATTATTAGTATTACACTGTATCTGCATTGCATTGTATTGCATTGTACTGTGGATTTTTTGTATTGTATGGCATTGCATTGTATTGTATTGTATCTGCAGGCTACTGCGCAGGAAGGGAGACTCTGAGAAGTGTTTGTGGTAGGATGACACAAGAGAGCTTTGGACCCGTCGTTGCACTTATCAGAGGTGGGCTTGTACAGTTCATATTTAAACTTCAATTAGTTGATCCAACTTTTAGTTAAGTTTCCTCACTCGAAAGCGGTGTCAGTGACCTGCGAGCCCAGGATTTGAGCCCACACATACTGATCCGCGAACAAATATCTTATCGCACAAGTTACTGCAAACAATTTTTGCCAGTCTAAGCCATGGTCTAGCCAGTCTAAGCCATGGTCTAGCCAGTCTAAGCCATTCTCTAGCCAGTCAAAGCCATGGTCTAGCCAGTCCAAGCCATGGTCTAGCCAGTCTAAGCCATTGTCTAGCCAGTCTACGCCATGGTCTAGCCAGTCTACACCATTGTCTAGCCAGTCTACGCCATGGTCTAGCCAGTCTAAGCCATTCATTCTCGAGCCAGTCTACGCCATTCTCTAGCCAGTCTAAGCCATTATCTTTTTTAGGTATTCTTATAAGATAATATAAACTCTTTATTTCAACCAGGATTTTTAACATAACTAAACGTACACATATCAGCATCGTTTTTTATTTTAATCTCTGATCTGCTCATCGTTGGTAGAAAATCGTAATACTTAGCAGGCTTCCTTCTGTCGTTAGAAACTGTCGTGTTATGTTGTAGAAAATGTAGAGATAGACAATTAGACAACCACTACAATAGCAACATCAGCGACGTGATGGGTGGGAGTTTAGAGATAATTATAAATTTATAAAACTTATGTTTTAAGCGCCTCGATAAGACGCTCTTTATTTTTCATCTCTCTCTCTCTCTCTCCCTCTCTCTCAGTTCTGTCTTTCTCTCTCTCTCTCGTCATTCGCCTCTCTCTCTGCCCTTCTCTCTCTCGCTCTCTCTCTCTCTCTCTCTCTCTCTTGCTTTTTGTTGTTGCAGATATTTCTTTCATGCACTTTATTTCACTCTATTTTACTCTCTCTCTCTCTCTCTCGCTCTCTCTTGTTTTTTACTCCTCACTTTTTCATGCTCTCCAACTCGTTCTCTCCCTATCTCTCTCTCTCTCTCTCTCTCTCTCTCTCTCTCTCAACTCTTCGCCTAGCATTAACCTTTCACCTGGTCACACGCTAGACATAACTTCTGACCGAACCCTTGCTCAACGATGCTACAGACTCTGCATTGCCGCACTGTTAACACTGAGCTTCTATAAACACTGCCTATAAACACTGTCTATCTCTCTCTTAGTGCACTTCCTACTGGCAGGTCCATGGTATATAACGCCTCCACTCTTCTCTGTCTTCCGCCTTCCTCTTCATTTCCACATATGAGTGTGTCTTTAAATCTTCTAACATACCTAATATCGGCCTGCCCCTGCCTCTTTTTCCTTCAATTCTACCTTCCATTCTGTCAATAAACACTGTCTATGAACACTGCCTATTAACACTGCCTATAAACACTGTTTATAGACTCTGGTTATAAACGCTGCCTATAAACACGCCTATAAACACTGCCTATAAACACTGCCTATGAACACGCCTATAAACACTGCCTATAAACACTGCCTATAAACACCGCCTATAAACACTGGCTATAAACACTGCCTATAAACACTGCCTATAAACACTGGCTATAAAAACTGTTTATAAACACTGCCTATAAACACTGCCTATAAACACAACCTATAAACACTGCCTATAGACACTGCCTATAAACACTGCCTATAAAAACTGTTTATAAACACTGCCTATAAAAACTGTTTATAAACACTGCCTATAAACACTAGCTATAAACACTGCCTATAAACACTGCCTATAAACAGTGCCTATAAACACTGTCTATAAACACTGCCAGTAAACACTGCCTATAAACAGTGCCTATAAACACTGTCTATAAACACTGCCAGTAAACACTGCCTATAGACACTGCCTATAAACACTGCCTATAAAAACTGTTTATAAACACTGCCTATAAAAACTGTTTATAAACACTGCCTATAAACACTAGCTATAAACACTGCCTATAAACACTGCCTATAAACAGTGCCTATAAACACTGTCTATAAACACTGCCAGTAAACACTGCCTATAAACAGTGCCTATAAACACTGTCTATAAACACTGCCAGTAAACACCGCCTATAAACACCGCCTATAAACATTATGAAGTAAGACTTACTGAGTTGGTACATGATGTAAGATTTACTGAGAGTTATTACATGAAATGCATTAATCCTAACACATTGGCAACACGATTAGTGAAGAAATAAGTGTCTACCTTCATGGATCTGTACAAGTTTTCTCTCTCTCTCTCACTGTCTCTCTCATCAAATCTAACAAAAATATTAAAAGTTAATATCTTTAGAAGCCCTTATATCGTCTGAACATAATGCAGCTGTCAACCTTTATAATTTGCCTCCTTAATCCACTCGTGTAAACACAAATAATAAACGAATAAAATTTATTGAATATCTGGACTCGCTCAGTCTCTTGCGGTGAGACAAGAATACTGAATTATTCTTTAATATATGAAAACGAAAGCTCTGCCCGTTTATGAAGAAAATGAAGCAAAAGTTAAGTGAAGCCCGGTGCTCACATTGGACCCTCGTGAAGCATGAATTGTTTACGAGAACAATTTCCCACAGAAATGACATCTCCCCCCCTCCACCTCTTATCATTGGAAATTCCAAAACCATTTTCCTAACCGTCACCACAAATCATAACTCCTGACAACAACAACAACACTGGCTAATAACAGCAACACTGGTTGACAACAACGACAACAACACTGGCTGACAACAACAACACTGGCTGACAACAACAACACTGGCTGACAACAACAACAACGCTGGCTGACAACAACAACAACGCTGGCTGACAACAACAACAACACTGGCTGACAACAAGAACACTGGCTGATAACAAGAACACTGGCTGACAACAAGAACACTGGCTGACAACAACAACAACGCTGGCTGACAACAACAACAACGCTGGCTGACAACAACAACAACACTGGCTGACAACAATAACACTGGCTGACAACAACAACACTGGCTGACAACAACAACAACACTGGCTGACAACAACAAAACTGGCTGAAAACACACAACAATACTGGCTGACAACAACAACACTGGCTGACAACAACAAAACTGGCTGAAAACACACAACAATACTGGCTGACAACAACAACACTGGCTGACAACAATCATCAGAGTTGAGTTTATTCTCTGCTAAGACTCGAACATACGCTGCTGCATCGTGCAGCGTTACCTAAGAAACCGATATATAAGAAATCGATATAAGGAATCGATTTTTAAGAAATCGACTTTTAAGAAATCGATATCACAGAAATCGATTTCTAAGAAATTGCAATAAGAAATTGATATATAAGAAATCGATATCTAAGAAATTGATATATACCAATCAATAGGCATCTTTTAAATCCATTTAAATTGTTCTAAATTAATTTGTGTTAACTTAAATATTATAAAATCAATAAAAACCATTATATATGAAAAAATATCCTTTTAGAGAAGTATCTCTTTCCATATACTAAGCTACTTAAATGCCACTTTAAGGAATATTCTATCATTCACTAGCTGCTACTAACTTGTAAATACTACGTACAGAGTGTCTATATTTAAATCTTCTATTCCCAACATCACAGGTTGAACTATATTTGATGTTGAATTTTGTGGTCTATGGATTTAAGTAATCGGGTACGAAGAACGAGGGTGATTAGATGATCGATTGATTGAGAAACGACTGTCAGAATGGATCTGTATTGATTGATCGGTTCTTTGATTGATCGATTGACCGCAAGCTATGAATTACATGAATAAACATCAGTATGACAAACAATGATGGAAATACGTCAATGATAATCCGCCCTTCTACTCAGTGCACATCGGTGAGTCAGTATAGAATAAAACTCCTTTTCTTTCATTTCTTTCTTGAACTGATTTTCTGTATTTCTGCAATTTTCACCTTATACAAACTTTCCTTTTGCTCGCTGGCTTGGATTTGCCTCAATAGTGCTCGATGTTTTCATTGATGACAGCAGCACTGTAATAGTTGCTATGTTATAGACAGAAATACCACATGAAAGCACTAAACGTGGTCATTCTCGATCAAAGGCGATAAATAAAAGTTGAGCATCTTGAACACAGACTCTTTCTAGCGCATAGAGTCGACTGAGAAATTGTTAACCTATTTATACTTTATGTGCAAATTATCCACATAAAACTAATGAATTTCGAAATAATGGTAAACTAAACTCTGCTTGACTGATGCCGCTTTATTAGAATGTACATGTAAAAGTGAAGAATTAAAGCATAAAATCAACATTTAACCTCAGCTTCGTGTTCGATTACACGTCAATGACATAGACTGCACAGGATTTGAACCCTGCACCTACTGATCAGCTATCGAGCAACTTACCAACAAGTCACAGGTTCAGCTCCACTTGAAATATGGTCATATTCTAGTTCAGTGCTTTATGGAATCCTATAAAGAGAGAGGATATGATCTTATTCCAGTAGATTAGAGTATGATGTCTGACTAGCCTCTTAAATCAAGCTGTCTATTTGTCTTATACGCCCATTTACAAGTTTCACCGGAAAACATTTTCGCTACATGCAATCTCTATTACCTCATGGATTTTCTTGTCGTCTTCGATGATCCAATCTTTGCGCGTAATACGACAAAGTCGGATTTAGACTAGACTCTGTCTCTAACCCACAGAGTCTTAACCCGAATCATGTCAATGTTGACGTTTTATGAGAAACGGCATTTCCGCCCCTCAAACCCTCATTACATGGGGTGGAGTTCTAGCAGCCCCTATGATATACTGACCCCCCAATTATAGAATTTATAGTTAAGAGAAAAAATATAGCTTTAGACCCTTATTATTTGATCCGACCTTGGATGTATATATGTGGGTTCAAATCCTGGGCTCGCTCGTCACTAACATTGCTTTCGAGTGAGGAAACTGAGGTTGACATTTGCTTTACCAGCTTTTAAACAACTTAAAAGTGCAACAGAAAGAAGGGGTCATCCATGTTGATATATAGCAGTCAATGCAATTTGTATATTTATTTGAGAACTGATTCCGTTATCAATCATTAATCAATAAGAATTTAACTCCGGTTCCTCGCCATAAGGCAATGTTAGGGACGTCTCTTGCAGACTCTACACAAACAGGCGCTAAGCACCACACGATAATGACTTATCCATTGTTCCTGTCCACGGCCAGTCAGATATTGTATTGTATTGTTTGTTACTTCATTGATTACCATGGGTACTACACGCTTCTTGTGGCTGCGTAAGTAAGATACTTAACTGAGCCATCTTATACGTGAGCAACATTTGAGTCATATCATATGTGAGCATCGTATGATATATGATATATTAGCATCTTATGAGTCATTTAATATACTGGCTGGAGCCAGTGGCGAAGTCAGTAAGACACTCGACCGCGGATCAGATGGTGCGGGGTTCAAATCCTGGGCTCTCCCGTCACTGACATCGCTTTCAAGTGAGGAAACTGACGTTAACATTAGCTTTTTTAGCTTTTACTAGCTCATATGATTCATATGATATTTGAGCATCAAATGATTCATGTGATATGTGATAATCGTATGGGCTCTTAAAACAGTCACTTATTCGTAGGAGGTTATCAAACAATAGACGATAATGGCATTAACAAACCACCACAGTGGTCACTATTATTTGTTTACTTCTTAAATTGCAAAAAAGTTCTGACAACAATTTCTATGTAAAAGGTAAAGACTAAGAATATGTGCCTTGGACAGAACAATTTGAGAAATATAGTAGGAGAAACGGAATGAGACGGAGACAGAAAGGGAGATAGAAAGAAAGAGAGAGAGAAAAAAAGGAGAAAGAGAGATAGTGAGAGAGAAATAGAGAGAGGGAGAGACATAGAGAGGGGAAGAGAGAGAGAGAGAGAGAGAGAGAGAGAGAGATAATGTCACTCTAATCCTTGGTTAATGAGACATCTATAAATCCGTTGACCTTGTTAAGAGAGCAGGATTTCTAGGTCACGGATTTGATCCCTGGCTAAAGATAAACTCAGCAATGATCTCAACTTCTCATAAAAAATTAACAACTATCAAGGTCTTCCCTTAACATTACATCTCATTAACAACGCCAGAATATTCTTTTTATATTTATACTGTTCATTTAGTCATATTTTGACTATCTCATTTATCCTATGAACCCTGAAACCTTCTTTATATATCAACATCAATTTAATTTGTGAATATTTGTGTTTTTTATATTCTATCTTCTTCTAGTGCACTGTCTAACGGCAGGTCCTTGGCATATAACTTCTCCAACCGATTTTATCCTCAGCCTTCGTTTATTTTAATCTCTATATATGAATTTGTTATCAAATCATTCAATATTTCATGTCTCGGTCCTCCTCTAACTCTTTCCCTTTCATTCTTCCTTCTATTATTATCGCCATTGGCTGGAGTCGATCAGATACTCGAACGCTTATCAGTATGTACGGGATTCAAATCAGAGTATATCTGAGTGCTCCTAGGCATGTTTCAGTGTAGTGACCGTGCTATGTAGTGACCAGCACAACTCAATTAACGTCCATTTCTTCTCAGCCACAAGTGGAGTCGTATATATGATTGAATCATTGCGCGGATTCCTATCTAAAGTAATCGAACGAACCTGGTTCAACTCTCAGGTGTGTCAATCAAAGGGTAATTTTTGGGATTAGTTAACAGTTAACACAATTTTCAGGCAAATATGGGGGGCAAATGAAGAGAACAACTTTTAGAATAACATTTATGGTCCCAAGTCATGAGGCAAACTCGCCTTAAAGTAAGCCATGTGATCGAATTCTTGTTAAAAAAGAGGAAACGAAAACACCTTTCGTTTAGCGGACTCAAAAATATATGATAGACCTCGCATTCTTAAAAGTCAGATTTTCTACTAGGTACTGATATTTAAAATAAGACAGCAATTTTTGAGTTTTTGACATTAACACGTAAATGATATCCTAAAATACTGATTCTAAATAATGGAATAAGGAAGCACAGGTGTCATGTTCGTGCTTATTCAATTAGTCGTTTCAACGCTCCCGTATTTTAGCACTTCAACGTAACGAGAAGGTCGCTTGCGCAACTTCTTTACGTGACAAACGACAAACAAAGGCGCTAATGCGCTCTCCATTATTTACCGTTATAATTCCTTTTAGACCTCTCTGGAACATGTCCGATTACCATAGAAATTGTACAATTCATTTATTCTTTCATTTCTTCATTATTTCATTCTTTTGTTCATTCTTTGTTTTGAACTTTTGTTCATTGGTTGTTTTGAACGTTTGTTCATTCCTTCATTCCATTCATTAATTCATTCGATCATTCATTCATTCATTCATTCATACATTCATTCATGACTGAATGAATGAATAAATGAATAAATGAATATTCATTCATTCGTACATTCAACGCATATTAAACGCATTTTATGTGCGCTTGGTGTTGTTGTTGTTGTTATGGCGAGTACATGTAGCTATGAAGAAAATGATGTGTGTTGTTTTGAGCGAAGATGGGGAACCTATTGTAACGGCCGACAGATAGGTACAGCTTTTGTGTCGATTTCTTTGTCGATGGCTGAGTTTTGGGTGATATAAAGCTGTTGTAGCAGAACAGGTATGTGGTGATATAAAGCGAGCTGAACTTACAATAGACATTTGACTGAGACTTTTACAAATATCTTATTTTCAATAAGCAGTGCAGCTGGTCAATTAGCCCTAATTGCAAATACTATGCATTCAAACCATCTTTTCTATTTGACATCACGCAGTTCTTGTATCCATTCTTGTTGTCTGGTCCAGCATTTGAATATTAGCGCTCATTTTAGATACACTTCCGGCTGCCTAGTCGAATATTAGCTCGCCTTGTAGATGCACTTACGGCTGCCTGGTCGAATATTAGCTCTCCTTTTAGATACACTTCCGGCTTGTTTCACAACGGACTCATTTTAGATACATTCCGGCTGTCTGGTCTAATATTAACGCTCATTTTAGATACACTTCCGGCTGTCTGGTCGAATATTAACGCTCATTTTAGATACACTTCCGGCTGCCTGGTCGAATATTAGCTCTCCTTTTAGATACACTTCCGGCTGTCTGGTCGAATATTAGCGCTCATTTTAGATACACTTCCGGCTGCCTAGTCGAATATTAGCGCTCATTTTAGATACACTTCCGGCTGTCTGGTCTAATATTAACGCTCATTTTAGATACACTTCCGGCTGTCTGGTCGAATATTAACGCTCATTTTAGATACACTTCCGGCTGCCTGGTCGAATATTAGCGCTCATTTTAGATACACTTCCGTCTGCCTTTTTGAATATTAGCGCTCATTTTAGATACACTTCCGGTTTCGTGCTTGTTTCACAACGGCTTCTTTTATTTCGTCTTCGCCTTTCGTTCACAAATCAACCAAGACTTTCGTTTGTCACGAATAGAAGCCGTATTACAGAAATGATATTAAGTGTGGAGGGACAATGGTCCAAAGGAAACCTCATAGTTTAGCTTCGTATAGGATGATATTGATGAAATCACCGTTTCATGTAGCAGGGCGAGGATTCCAAACTTTTGTGACATTTATGTAAACACTATGAAAGGCATTTCAACGTAAGCCTTGCCCCTTTATTACTCTAATAGATTCTTTTGTAATCGATACTTTACAATTCTACAAATGCTTCCAAATTTAAGATGGAATTTTATATGCTCAATGAGAGCCACATGATCGGGACTTTACCACAGCGTTAAATTTCGACCACACTCTTAACCTAAGCGCTATGATCTGGACTTTTCTTCAATATTAAATCTCGATCACACTCTCAACCTAAGCGTCGTAACTCGGGACTCGGTAAGCCGTGTCGATACAGGAAGGCGACGATTATTTGATTACGGAATCTTTTAACAATGTCCGGCTGCTGTCCTTCACAGGACGTCCGAACGTGTTTACTCTTTCCTCGCATGCCCGCAAGCTTTGCCTCTACTACATCCGCCTCAACCCCTACTCTACCCGTCTAGTCTGTCCGAGCCAGTGGCTAGGCCCCTTCCCCCGCTGGGCTAGCCTGAGGGGCGACAAATTGCTGTGTTGACAGAAAATATAGAAAAGGACGCGAGGTAAGTCCAAGTTAGCTCTGATGAAAGAGATAAAGAAAGAAATGGTGGGACAGGGAGAGATAGAAAGAGAACGAGAGAGAATTAAAGATAGAGAGAGAGTGTGTGTGTGTGTCTGTATGTGTTTAGAAAATTTCCCAAATTTTTTACGGGCAGACTATCAGACATTTAGTTTGTCCGCGCACCTTTTCTTTCATTTGTAAGTCTAACTCCGTAATGAGATTATTTTGTGTATTGCTCTTTCTTCCCTGTCTCTTTCTTTCTCATTTCGGCACTTTAAATAATTTTTATTTGATTAATATCTTCCTCATTGAATTGTTCATAAATTTTTCAGCATTTTGGACTATCACAGGTAAGGCAGAGTTACAAAAATTCCCTAATATCCTCCTTGGATAGGGTGAAAATCTGATTTTCCTTCCCAACTAGAATATGATGGCTAAACTCTATATCCTGAATACTCTCTAATACTTCTCTCTTGCTTCAGCTCTTCACGTATTGACAATACGTTGTATTTATGTTCTGTGGGGACGTCCCTGACGTCATGCCTGGATTAGGAAACGGAGTTAAACCTCCATTATTATTAGTAGTAGTGGTAGTATTTATAAGCGTCTAGACACAGTCAATCTCTCGCATCTCGCACTTGAGTCCGCTGTTAGGCGATTGTGAAGAACTTTGAATCAAAGTCTCAAGACGTGTGTAGTGTTGGTTTGAACACCTAATGAGCACAACGAGGAAGACGTGTGCTGCCCGTCTAACCGTGTGTTAGATGAGAGATAAGTGAAGCAAGAGATGAGAGAGAAGTGAAGAGAGAGATGAAAGAGAAGTGAAGTGAGAGATGAAAGAAAAGTAAAGTGAGAGATGAAAGAGAAGTGAAGAGAGATATGAAAGAGAAGTGAAGTGAGAGATGAAAGAGAAGTGAAGTGAGAGATGAAAGAGAAGTGAAGATAGAGATGAAAGAGAAGTGAAGTGAAAGATGAAAGAGAAGTGAAGAGAGAGATGAGAGAGAAGTGAAGAGAAATGAGAGAGAAGTGAAGAGAGAGATGAGAGATAAGTGAAGAGAGAGATGAAAGAGAAGTAAATAATGATAATAATAAATAATAATAAAGGTTTATCGTCCATTTCCTCATACAAAGATGATGTCAGGGACGTCCCCCCATCACATGTAACTACAAATCGATTCACCCCAAACGATCTGAATAAACATGTGCTGAAGTGAAATAAAAGATCCTAAACAGTGCCGGTCCGGTGATAAAAAAAACAGTCAGGCAAGATGAAATAAAATCTATGGTGAGAAGAAATGTGTTTTCAACTTACAACGGAAAGTGGAAGTAGTAGAACATGAGCGAAGGTCAGGAGGCAGAGAGTTTCAAACAGTAGGAGCGGAGAAAGAAAATGAACGTCTACCTAACGAAGTGAGAATATTAGGAATTTTGAGCATTTTGGTATCAGAAGAACGAAGCTCGCGAGAAGGTTGATATTGGATTAGGAGATCAGAAAGGTAAGAAGGTTTATTAAAAAGAAGTGTTTTGAAAGTTAAAAGAGCTATTTTATACTTAATTCTTTGAACTACAGGAAGCCAATGAAGGTTATTAAGCAAGGAACTAGAGGTGGCCTGAAACCTCGAGGATCGACAGACAACACGTGCTAGAGTATTTTGAACGCGCTGCAAACGCATGAGAGAAGAAGAAGGTAAACCATACAGCAATGAATTGCAGTAGTCAAGTTTAGAATAAACTATTGAGTTGGCAAGAATTATGGATGAATTTTTATCAAGAGATGACCGTATCTGTCTGATTTGTCGAATCTGGAAGAAAGATGAACGACAGACAGATGAGATATGAGATTTAAAATCAAGATTTTCATCAAACATAACACCAAGGTTTTTAGCCTTGGGAGTAGGAGTGAGAGAAAGATTTTGAAAATAGATGGAGGAATTGACAATTTTGGTTCTTTGCTGGGGAGTGCCGATTAAAAGATATTCGATTTTAGAGGGGTTGACAGAGAGACGATTACTGCAAAATCATGAATACACTAAAGAAAAACCAAATACTAAAACCATAAAGTGAGAGATGAAAGAGAAGTGAAGAGAGAGAGAGAGAGAGAGAGGAATAAGAAGTTAATTAGTTACACCTCTCTATGGTGTTTAGAGATAGAGTATTTATAAGTCGGCACATCATATTATCGTGAAAAGCAATGGCATATGATTTATTTATAATCTACTCTGCCTAAAACCTTCCTCAATTTTTAAACTATGTGTCTCTTTCACGCTATCTCTCCCATTCTTTCTTTTCTCTCTCTCTCTTCCCTCTCTCTCTCTCTCCCTATTTCTCTCTCTCTCTCTCTCTATCTATCCTCTCTATTACTTTCTCCCGTCTATGTCACTTTCAAATGGAGCTTATTCAAATCAAAGAAGTATACTAGTGAAGCTCTAGAGAAAGTTTACATTGCTTTAGACAAAACAGAAATCCTTGAATTAACAATTAATTACACGACTAACTGATGGCTGATTTCAGGAGTTGAGTTACCAATTGCTGTCTAAATTAATTAAAATCAAGCGTTTCTTACAAATTTGATTGGTTGATTTATCTAGTAAATATTCGTGGAAAACCTTAAACATTTACAAATATTAACTGATTCGCTGAATAACGATTAATTTGTGTAATTATTGATTGATTGATCTATCGATTGATTGATTTATAGATTTATTGATTGATCTATAGATTTATTGATTGATCTATAGATTGATTGATCCATCGATTGATTGATTGATCTATCTATTGATTGATTGATTGCGATTGATTGATTGATTTATCAATTGATTGATTGATTTATTTATTTGTTATATATTTGATTATTGATCTATCGACTAATTGATTGATCTATCTATTGATTGATTGATCTGTCTATTGATTGATTGATCTATCTATTGATTATTAATCTATAGATTGATTGATTAATTAATCTATCTATTGATTGATTGATATATCGATTGATTGATTTAGCTGACATCACTCAGCTCTCAGCCTCTCCTCTCACTAGGAGCTTTCACTTCACGTACAACAACAGAACCGAGGGTCACGGGTTCTGTCGCAGCCCTATCTCCCACGTCTACACCTGTGCTGCTCCCTCCAACAGTCAGGTCCTCAGCGTGAGTACTGGTGGTGCTTCTGGTGGTGGTGGTGGAGGTAGTGCTACTGGTGGTGGTGGTGGTGGTGGTAGTGGTGGTGGTGGTGGTAGTAGTGATGGTAGTGGTGGTGCTGGTGGTGGTGGTACCGGTGGTAGTGGTGGTACTGGTGGTGGAGGTGGTACTGATACAGTTGGTGGCGTTGGTACTGGTGGTACTGGTGGTGGTGATAGTATTAGTGATGGAGGAGGTGGTGGAAGAGCAATAAGAAGTATTGAGAGAAAAATCATTAATAGCAGCAGTGACAGCTCTATCAGCAGCAGTGACAGCTATTCCAGCAGCAGAGACAGCTCTATCAGCAGCAGAGACAGCTCTATCAGCAATAGAGACAGCTCTATCAGCAGCAGAGACAGCTCTATCAGCAATAGACACAGCTCTATCGGCAGCAGAGACAGCTCTATCAGCAACAGAGGCAGCGCTATCAGCAGCAATGACAGCTCTATCAGCAGCAGATCACGCCGTAGCTTGGACGGCGCCTCTGAGATGGATAGAAGGGGTGCTGAGAACAAATCAAGTCGACTTCATTTCACGTTCAAGTCTTGTCGTCACTCAGTACGCACGTATGATCTGGGTAAGAAATAATCTAATTCTCTTGCTGTTATTTACTGTAAACGAGAATGATACACTCTTCTTACGCCGCTGTGTCTGTGTGTGGAGTGCTAACGTCATCCTGGACACTCTGTAAGCAACTCGTCCTGTGGTTCACTGGAGAGTGCGACTCTCTCTAAACTCAGAGGTCTCAAGTTCGAATACCAGTTAGAACGGTCCGTAAATGAAAGTTTAAGTGAAGTATTTTATTGAATGTCTTAATAACGTATGGGTAACGTCATGAAGTTGTAATTGACAGATTCTGAGGTGAATTGAACCCTCGTGGTTTCGAATCCCAGCCGCGCCGATCTGTAATAAAAATATCCGATATTCACTGGACTGGTCACACGGAAAATGGACTAAATTGTCCAACGGTTTAAATATGTCGTTTTAAAATTGATAGATGTCAGCATAGTTGATCATTTCACTATAATGTGTGTTTACTCTTGATGATTGGTTAGCCTACAGTAGACTAATGCATTGGCTGGAGTATTTCACACGTAACTGACATCTCTTACTAGATGACTAGAATAGTATCGCCGTTTAGCATCAGTTTGATATTTCTGACGTCAGATAGAAATCAGTTAAGTTTTTGTCAGAACCATTGCTGTTGTATTATTACGTATTATACTTTAATATTCAGGCTGTATAAGGTAATGTAAATAGACCTATACGTAATATAAAAGTAATATAACTTAATATAGCGTAATATTAAATTAATATTAACAATAAACTATCCCTCTAAGAGAGAGACAGTGCTACTATCGTCGATGACAACAACGTACACTATTGAGACAAATCCAAGTCGGTGAGCAAAAATAAGATCCAATTACAGTGCGAATTCAAAATCCAAAAAATCAGTCCAAAGATCCAAAGATACATAACGTAATATAGAAATAATTTTAAAGGTTTAACGTCCGTTTCCTCATACAAGGGTGATGTCAGAGACGTCCTCCCATCACATCTCACTACAAATCGATTCATTCCAAACGATCTGAAAAACATATGCTGAATATAAAGAAAAAGATCCTAAACGGTGCCGGTCCGGTGATCAAACACAGATATAACGATTCACACAACGAACCTCCACATAGAAAGTGTTTGTAATTCAGACTCAAGTAGACTCTGCTATAGCTACCAATTATGGTATTACCGAACAGAGCTATGGCTCTTTTATATGGCATCTTTCGTATTGTTATTTGTTTATGTAACTACATGGACGTTCCTTCTGTTTGTATAAACTGTGCTGTGATGAATAAGTAAACGATACTAAACGGAAATAACGTACTAACTAGACTGCCTGTATTTGGCACAGTGGGAGAGCTGCAGAGTTTGGCTGGGTGGACTGAAGAGGTCCCGGGTTCAACGCTGCTTCACTTCACCTACGCTCTGTTCATATCATCAGATGACTCCACTCAAACTACCGACATAGCTCAATACGTCTGCGTGGTAGGAATGTGACTTATATGATAGTTATGAATATATATATATATATATATATATATATATGATAATTATGTGATTATTATATGATACTTATATGATACTTATATGATACTTATATGATAATTAAAAGTATATTATATCTACACTAATATGTTTTTAGTAATATCACTTCTATCTGGCGGCTGTGTTGTAAAATTTGATCGGCGTTTTAAATTTTTTAAACTCAATTTTATTAAATTAAATTAAAATTTATATTAATTTCCGATTCATATATATGAACAAGATTAAATGGCAATTAATCCATCTAACTGAGGAAGGCAACGGAAAACAACCTCAGAATCCAAGCTCTTCCCAAGCTATAGTTTGAGTATGATGAATATGAACCTTGAACCTGCCACTTGGCCAGCCTTGAAGAAGAAGAAGACAAATGAGCAGTAAAACAAACCATGAATGAACCATGAATGAACAGTAACAAAGAATGATCTATTGTACTGGTTGACCACGCCCACTCAGCGATAATACAGACGTTTATAACAAGTGAAGGACTGCTGCTGCTGTCTATATTCACATCTCAACCTCCTCAATCCCTAGGGACCCTCTTCCATATCCTTCAGTCCAGCAAATAAATTACATGGACTCCTGCGGACCCGCTTCCATGTCCCTTATCACTATGTGTCCTTTTAGCGCTTAGTATGCTTGTCTTTTTGCGTCTACGTACATGTATCTGTGTCTTTCTACATATGAGTGTGTCTATGTGTATGTATCTGTATTTGTATGTGTCACTGCTTGCCACTGTCTCTCTGGTTCTCTATGTCTCTATATGTCTCTGTGTCTCTAAACATGAGTGTGGCTGTACTCGCCATTATGACAGCTTCTATACAGATCTATGTATCTATATGCATATGATTATATCATTCTGGGTACCTCCGTTTCACTCTCTCTCTCTCTCTCGCTCTCTCTTTCTACCTCTCTGTCTCGTTAGATCTCTATATCTACTCCTATATTTGTATCATTCTTTCACTCACTTCATCTCTGTGTATCGCTACTCCAAGCTGCCCTATCTATATTATCTATGCCCCCCCCCCCTCTCTCTCCCCTCTCTCTCACAATCTCACTACATTACGTAATCTCTGCCGAGGAATGATGAGAGGATTTTGGAGGAATACTGAACGAATATGCTGTGGTCGATTGGTTAAATTGTTTGCTAGAGAACTGCTACAAGAAGTATAGAGTTCAAAACTCAAATTTGTCAAAAAGTATACACTATTTTTTGACAGTCAAAATGCGTTAAGCAAAATCCTATTTAATAAAAATGTATTGATGGGTACGTACTATTAGAGCTGAACTGTTGGAACCCCCCCCCCTGTGCTCTGAATCAATTGAAGAGTTAGGCCTTGGAGCTAATGATACTTATAAAAACAAATAACCTTTAAAAATATGTGGTTATCTAATTTCGTAACTTTTATTACACTAGCATAAAACTGTTGACAAGTTTTCACAGAGAATGTTACTACCAAGTTATCTAATTTAAAAAAGATGTCTTTATCTAATGGATAGTTATCTAATGGATAGTTATCTAATGGATAGTTATCTAATGGATAGTTATCTAATGGATAGTTATCTAATGGATAGTTATCTAATGGATAGTTATCTAATGAATAGTTATCTAATGGATAGTTATCTAATGGATAGTTATCTAATGGATAGTTATCTAATGGATAGTTATCTAATGGATAGTTATCTAATGGATAGTTATCTAATGGATAGTTATCTAATGGATAGTTTACTTATGAAAATCTTTTCTTAAAACTTTAAATGTTTTATCTCAGTGTAACAAAGTTAAGTTTTACTCTATAAGAGGCTTCCATTATTATCAAGCCCATGTTACTCTTCAGAAGCACTTCTGGCGCCCAACCCGTCAACCATTGTCTCAAGAGAAGCCCTCAAGTGAGATCTCGCCTCTTATGACCTCATTGAACTGAGCTGAAAACACATGAGACATCCACTAGAAGAACTCTTCAAAGAGAAACCACTGGCGCTAGTATATACTAAAGCTAGGAGTTACACTTCTATATAGCGGTTCTTTGCTTTATTCACTTCATCTTTTTGAAGTATTTTATATACTCTACACTAAAATGATCACATTTAAATTGAACAACGAATCAAAACATAAATCCATTTTCGAAGGTTAGTTCTAAACCTTTTACTTAAAATCACATCATAGCATTGTGCTATAGCTACTAATTATAGTGTTCCCGAACGGAGCTATGTCTCTTTTATGGTAGCCTCTTTTGTAATTTTATTTGTTTATCTAACTACATGAACACGCATGTTCCTATTGTTTGTATAATCTGTTCTGTGATGAACAAATAAACGCTACTAAACGGAAATAAACTATTAAATAAACTAGACACTTGGATGTATCCACAGGCCCATGAGGTTCTGGGTAGTGTTGTCTACATGTCCATGTCCATGGACGGGCTGTGTGGCAGGATCAAGAGTCCAAAGGACGGTCCCATAGTGCTCGAGCTCATCGAGGGTCTGTATGCAGTAACATACAATACAAAACTATAAGTGTATATACAATACAATGAAATATAACACAAGAATACAATGCAAACTCAATGCAATGCAATACCATGTAATGCAATATAATGCAACTCAATATAAAACAGCACAATGGACTAGAATGCAATAGAGTATCATACAATATAAAATAATATAATAAAGCGCAGAAAAAGATAAATCTATACAATTAAAATACATGTATTAATTAGTAAAATATTTCAAAATTCATTATAAATTTTTACTAGCATTAATTTTCTTGTCAATTAGCTAATTTAAAATACTTTGAGAAATATTTGTTCTGTTGTTAGAATTTAAAGTACGTTCAGTTAAATCTGTTAAGGTGGGTAGTTTGTAGTGTGTTTAACGTCAAGGTTCAGAAGCACAAGGCTTCTCTTCAAGACGACTCGACACACTCGAGCTATCGTCACAAAAATTAAGGTAACATTAATTTACTGTTAACTTAAACAAAACTCTTACGACAAACCAGGCGTGATAGAATTATAAGTGAAAAGCCGTAAAAACCAAAATACCGGCGTCAGTTTCATCTCTCGAACGTGACATCAATCACAGGACAACCCGAGATTTGAATCCCGCACTTACTGATCTTCAGTCGGATAACTTACCGACAACGCCACTGACTCCGGCCAGTGACTAATTTTTCCCTAGCTGTAAGTATTAGTTTATATTCCTTATATTATGCATGTATCGCCAGTGGCAATGTCGGTAAGATACTCGACTGCGGATCAGTATGTGCCGGGTTCAAATCCTGGGCTCGCCCGTCGCTGATATCGCTTTCGATTGAGGCAACTGACGCTAACATTAGCTTTTTATTGGTTTAAAATTACTTTTCTTTGTTATAGATATGCCTTCACCGGGATGTCACTTTCCTAAGTGGTTCTTTGCGCCAGGGACCCCTTCAAGCTCTCATCCTCTCTCTCGCTCAGTGAGAGCAACTACACATCACATCGATCAATCCATCATTCATTCAGTGAACCAAGGAAAAAGAACAGTTCATATGCCTAACTCCCTGATCTCCACAAGAAATAACTCAACTGGAAATGTTCCTTCTTTAGATCTTCACCGGAAGTACTTCCGTCCTTCAACTAATCTTCCTCCGGTGATCTCTGCTAGGAGTTCAACGTCGCTTTCTTCACCTCCATCTAGACAAGAGACTTCTGCTTCAAATAATCGATACATCCATTCTCCGTACAGTCAATTAATGTCGAATTCAAGCGATCGATCTTCAAATTCTTTCCATAAATCAATCTATCGATTGAATGATAAGCATTTAGTGGATGAGTATGAATTGAACAGCAGCAATGCAACCGCGTCACGTGCTATACCGCGTCAGAACAGAGAGAGAAAGAGATCGGCAGAGAATGAGAAAAGATATTCAGAGGAAGAG
The DNA here is from genome assembly GCA_905160935.1 of Enchytraeus crypticus. Lineage (NCBI taxonomy): Eukaryota > Metazoa > Annelida > Clitellata > Enchytraeida > Enchytraeidae > Enchytraeus > Enchytraeus crypticus. The sequence continues at coordinate 207,405 of CAJHZI010000651.1, read as the reverse complement.
AAGAGATCTAGGAGATCTCTAAGAGATGAGATGAGATCTAGGAGATCTCTTAGAGAGGAGAAGAGATCTAGGACATCTCTTAGAGATGAGAAGAGATCTAGGAGATCACTCAGAGAAGAGAAGAGATCTATAAGATCTCTTAGAGATGGTGTGTGGATGGATGAGCCGAGATCTCAGCTCTACGTCATCAATGAGAATCGTGACGTTATATCTGTACGTCAATGCAACGTCAAAGGCTGCATTGTTCCCAGTAATTCTAGATCCAATCATTTCCAGCCATTCGATTCCGCTCAAGGTCATCATGAATGGGAAGGTTCATACGAGAACATGGGCTATCTCCGGCAGGAAAAGGATTTTCTGGATTGGGATTATGATCAACATGGAGAAGCCGTGAGGATTACAGACAAGCGCCACATAAAAAAAACCGAAAATCTTTTTCATCCTGACTGGGACCATGGAAGGGATAAACATCAATCAATTTCAAATAGTTATAACTCTGACCATAATTTTTATAACGTAAGTCACATGGTAAATAACTCTAACACCGATAAACATAAACGTTCAGGTATATATAGTAAAACTGTTGACAAAGATTCGGATGTTTTAAGTGTAGATTCGCTTCCAATAATTCAGTATTTTCGGTGCCTTAGTAGAATTAGTGAGTCAGCAACCAGTTCTACTGTCACATCAGACAACACGTCATCTGTCGAGCATTTCTCTCAAAACATCACCATTGTTGGGCAACTGCTAGACGGGTGGTGAGTATTTACTATGCAATTATAGAACGAATATATATATATATATATATATATATATATATATATATATATATATATCTACATGTATATATATATATATATATATATATATATACAGTATATACATGTATATATATATATATATACAGGTATATATAATATATATATATATAATATACTATATATATATATATCTATATATATATATATATACATGTATATATATGTATAAATGCATATATATATAATATATATATATATATATATATATATATATAATATATATATATATAATGCAATCAAGCAAATAGATAATAAACCGTTCAATCAAATAGCAATCTTCCACCCATCAATCGATAAATATTCAATCAATTAATAAATTAAAATACCAATAAATCAATTAGTGCATCAATCAATCACATATTCATTCATATATTGATTTTTACGTATTTCTTATTTCAGCTTGTCGCAAACAAGATGTCTGCGCTTCTATAGATTACACTGGAGTGTCATCCTATTTCATATTGGTAGGATTATGTGTTTTTATGTGTTCATAGATTTGGTAGGATTAGGCCTATGTGTTTTTATATGTCAAACTGGTATGGTTATGTTCTTATGCATCTAAGAACTGAGAAGTAATCTGATAAAAAATAACTGAGGAAGGCAAAGGTAAACCTCTTCAGATGCCTTATTCCCAAGCCTTAGGAACCACCAAAGCGTAGAAAGGCTTAGCCATTTTAAAAGAATTTATTTCTTGATCGATGTAGTGCTCTTTATAGAGCGTGAAAGTTGACTGTTTGTTGCGGACGACAGTAGCACACTAACACTTTTGTTGTTGGAATATGTTCCTGGGGCCTTCCACTTGCATTACACTAAAGAGAGAGAGAGAGAGAGAGAGAGAGAGAGAGAGAGAGAGAGAGAGAGAGAGAGAGAGAGTAGATGAAGCCACCGTTCTTCGTTATTTTCTCCTTAAGTTTCAGTTGTACTTGTTTCTACTAAACAGGAGTGACATTTTATGACACGTCATTAGAATTTTTCCAAAACTACATGTATTTAACTGTACAATTACCATATGAAACAACTGAATTATGAAATAACTATCCAATTATTTGTAATTATATTTTATTATTATTCACCAGGTGGAGTAACCAGTCTATCAAAACCGTCCTGTACTGAAGATCACTTCAGAACACGAGAGAGAAGCAGCAGAGTCTTTCTCATATCCGGTACTATATCAATCAATCAATTGATCGATCAATCAATCAATCAAGCAGTCAATCAATCAATCAATCAATCGATCGATCAGTCAATCAAGCGATCTATTACACCCCCAAGCAAGCAACTAGTTAGTTATTAAGACATCATCATCATCACACATCATGAGTTCTTTCAGTTCTGAACAAAATATAGCATTCCTTCATTCACTAATGTCTCGTGCAAGCCTATTGGCTTCCTTCCATGCAATGTTTCCGGCATATGTAGGCTATCATTTGCATTTGTGCTGCGGTAGGTAATCTAGGTCTTCCTCGTGTATGTTGAGTAAATAATAAATGCATGAGAGAGTTAGTAATTAATTCGACTATTCAAATCTAAATTCAATAAAATATTCTACCGGTTTTGATGATCAATCAATGACAAACTTAATCAACTAAAATATTAAAGAATCTGGAATTTTATTATTCTTTTTCTCGACATGTAGTTATTGTTTGTTCTGTTGTACAATATCGATTATTAAAAATCATTTTACTTGTTCATATATTAATAAAACTTCGCCAAACAACTTCGACTCAAACTCGGTAAGATACTCGACCGCGGATCAGATGATGCGGGGGTTCAAATCCTGGGCTCGTCCGTCACAGACATCGCTTTTGACTGAGGAAATCGACGTTAACCTTAGCTTTAGCTTTTAGAAAATAAAATAATTATGATAGTCTTGGCTATTTTATAATATATTTTAGTGTTTTATCTTTATATTTTGGTATATTTAGTGCTCTTAATTGACTTACAGCCGCAGCCTTGACCGAGCCATCAGCACAGAGCAGATGTCCTGGGATATTACGAGGGCGGTACCTATCCCCAAGCCACGCCCCAAAGCCTGTCAATCAAACATCACGTGATCCTCGTCCTCCTCACTGCTCCCCAGAACTCACTGTAGGATGTGGGTTCAGTGACACAGACTACCTCAAAGTGACGTCATCGTGTCAGACTGAACCAGGTAGGCTACCATTAATAAATCACTGGCTAATAGCAGCTTCACTGTGTCAGTGTTGTTTCTTTTGACCTCTCCGATTCAACCTTTGCACAGGAACTGAGACCAACACGTAAACCTCCATTCCACTAGTACCCTTACTCGGACTGAGCTCTCGGATTTTGACTTGCACCGTTTTGGACCCCACACTCTGCTCATCGGATTGGATTTGGTACCATAGTGCTCAATGTTGTCACAGACGACAGTAGCTCTCTAATTCTGTTGTTGTTGTTAATTTGTCGGTTTAGCTTTGCACTAATTTTCTTTTCTTCTCATCTGCACTTGCTGGGTCAGATGCACGCTTTAGCATCCCAAGTCTACCTTCATAATAAACCCACTGTGGTGGTATAAAATGGCTGATATTGTTGACTTATTTCTCGCAGTACCTTAGCATTATACGCGTTATAAAGTTGTTGTTTCGTCGTATATCATTGTACCGATTACAATTATTAATTTTATTTAAAGTTTCATGTAGTCTCCGACAATTTATTTAATACGTTAGAAATATCGCTTACATGTGCACTATATGAACTCCTATATACATGTATAGCGCTTATAGCAGTATATCGGTGATTTTTGTATAAAGTATTCAACCTTATTGGCTCGAGCCAGTGGCGATGTCGGTAAGATATTCGATCGAGGATCAGTATGTACGGGGGTTCAAATCCTGGGCTCGCCCTTCATTGAAATCTCTTTCGGGTAAGAAAATAGACGTTAACATTGGCTTTTTACCCTATCGACAGCGCACTGCTATGTTGTAGCTATGTTTATCGTATGACGTGTGTTGTAGTGCTGTATCTGAAATGCCTTCACTATTGGACGTACTCCACATCAACTCATCTAGCTGACCACAGCGACCACAAGGACAGGGGTAAGAGTGGTACTAGAGGTACAAAGAAGGGCAGCAGAAAGTACAGGAGCAGCAGCAACAACAATAGTGCTGGCAGTAGTATGAAGTCAGACAGTGAAGGACACATGCGTCAGAGTTCAGGAAGAAACGGACGTAGTGAAGTGAACACAAGGAAACCCATTATACATATCTTACTGGCTGGCACTGATACACATAGCATGGATACATACTGTTACGTGAGTGTAAATTATATATTTCCTTAATCTTTGAGCTGATTTTCAGCATTTAGAAATTTACACCGTTTTTGGATCTTTCTTTGCCCAAAGGCTTAGATTTGTCTTAATTGTGCTCGATACTGTCATCTATGACTGTAGCACATTAAATGTTATTATTAGTGATATTACTGTTAGGTATTTCATAAATTAAATAAAAATCTTCCTCATCGCAAATAAAGACACAACTATCCGACCTTCTTGTTCAAAATACCTGTTTGTCATCCTCTACCAGCCAACTCGCTATCATTTATGACACATTCTCCATATGGTGCAGTTGACGTTTCTTATTATTACATTTGTTATTAAAACAGATATTTAGTAGAGATGGGAATTTTATGAATTTTCAGAGTTAGGGTTCGGTTCGGTTCGTTGAGAATGAAAGTTCGGTTCGGTTCGGGTTCGGTTAGCAGTTGACAATTTGAGAGTTCGGTTCGGTTCGTTGAAAATGAAAGTTCGGTTCGGTTTGGGTTCGGGTTCGGTTCGGTTTCGGCTTGCTTTCAAACTCGCAAGAGTTCGATTCAAGTTCGAAATGGTTTGGTTTGGATAATGTTACAATTGTTTAACTTTACTTATAATAATCATGGTTATGACAAACATGTTTTAAATGGTTTATGGCAAATACGCCTTAAAATTCATTAATTCATAATAGCTGCCACATCTTTTCACCTGGGTAAAAATATGACAATGAAAAACGGAGAGAAGTGGTATTTATTCCTGTACATTGCTTAAAATATTGTATTTTGACCAACAAGCATTCATAATATAGATATTTAGCTTTATTATTGTATCTGAAATATTTTCCTTGATTATAACGAGCAAATAGAATTCAATTTTTCTTCATCAATTTTTAATTTTTTTTTACAACAGGCCTACATATTAGATACCTTTATAATTAAGTGGAAATGTCTTGGCTAAAATTTGATCCAATATTTCAGAGACAAAGTGCAATTTAGTAACATAAAAATGTCAAATAAAGATGATTTGGTAAACACGTGTACTTCCATAGAAAATTGATCATAATATACACCGTTTGCTATCAACTGACCAGTAATAAGCTTCGTAATTTACCTTAGGGTTTCAAATTTGAAACTCTCAGATCAATTATGAAGTTACGAAAATAGTTATGAAATTATTGCATTGCTATGGTGCAAAATTAATTACTCCATATAGCCTTAACACATATAGAATGTCATATATAATTATTTGTAAATCTGTCTGCAAAAATATTAAAGTAGCGACACTAAAATTATAAAAAAATTCATAATTTGAATTTAACAAGAACAAATCCACCTGGATTGAGTCAAGCATTTTCAGATTTTTATGGAATACTCTCGTCACTTTTGTCTCTTTGCTGTTAATCTTCATTCCATATTTCAATGCCGTATCATTCAGACTATCCATTATCTTCTGTAGGCCCGTCTCGCTTCCCGCTACCATTCCCTTGTACCGCTACCATTTTAAAATTTGTGTCGCAACCAGCCTTACCTGAATATGTGCTGTTAGATACTCTAAGACATGTAAATGCAAAAAGTAATACATATTTTTATTGTTCTTACTATCTTTACTTAATGTCAGGCTGGTGAAGAAGAGAGGAACTCCAAGAGTTTGGTTCAGTTCGGTTTGGACGAAGTCTGGGTTCGGGTTCGGTTCGGCCAGAGTCTGGGTTCGTGTTCGGTTCGGCCAGAGTCTGGGTTCGGGTTCGGTTCGGTTCGGCCAGAGTCTGGGGTCGGGTTCTGTTCGGGTTCGGTCAAAATTCTAGATTTTAGGGTTCGGTTCGGTTAGATCCCATCTCTAATATTTAGGAGAAAGTAATTATAAGATAAATAAGAATAATAAAGGAAATAATAAACTAAATAAGAATAATAAAAGAAATAATAAACTAAATAAGAATAATAAAAGAAATAATAAACTAAATAAGAATAATAAAAGAAATTATAAACTAAATAAGAATAATAAAAGAAATTATAAACTAAATAAGAATAATAAAAGAAATTATAAACTAAATAAGAATAATAAAAGAAATAATAAACTAAATAAGAATAATAAAAGAAATAATAAACTAAATAAGAATAATAAAAGAAATAATAAACTAAATAAGAATAATAAAAGAAATAATAAACTAAATAAGAATAATAAAAGAAATAATAAACTAAATAAGAATAATAAAAGAAATAATAAACTAAATAAGAGTAATAAAAGAAATAATAAACTAAATAAGAATAATAAAAGAAATAATAAACTAAATAAGAAGCATAAAGAATAAATCACTATTTCAGACTCGCTGAGCTGATATTAAAAGAAACTTCGCTTTGTGCTAGTTTCTGTCTTTTAATAAAACGGCTTAGATCTATAATATTATGTAGTTTTTAAATTGAATATGAATATTTAACTCTGTTCTCAGATCATTCGCTACGTCAACAATAGTCTGCTGACCCTCACCCACAGTGACCTGTGCATTTCAACAGCGCAGGATAGCAGACTATCCTCAGCCACGCCCACTGAACATAGCTCCGCCCAAGTCTACACATTTCATTCAGCTAAGCGTAAGGCTCTAACAACTTCACATGTTAATACAAACTGATGAACTTTTCTAGATTGATTGTTAAAATGCTATTTTAGAGTTATTTTTCTAAGTTCTTTTAGAACATCAATTCAAAAATTATTATCTAATTTAATGGGGAGTTAGAGTTGTTTATTTTAATTCCTATCGAAATATTGTATTATTATTGACGGATAACTCGTCTATTTAACTACTGGCCATCAACATAAATTATATGAATTCAAAACTATGGTAAATCGATAGATTAATTGATTGATTGGTTTATTTATGATTGATATATTTATATATTTCTTGATGTTTTTTTAATGATGATTGTTTTATCGGTTAACAGGGATATATATTGATTTACTGATTGATTAATTTACTACTTTCTTTTTATTGCTTAATTAATCAAATAATTACTTGATATACTGATTGATTGATTTATTGATTGATTGATTGAATAATTGTCTGATTGGTTGATTGATTGATTGATTGCGTGCTTGATTGATTAATTGTCAGATGACTGTATTGACCAGCATCAGAAGGACGACCACCACCTAGGCTCTGCCCAGGGGGGTTCCTCAGCGGCCTCTAGGTCTCACCGCTGGGACGAGGCCGCTGAGGCGCCTGAGGGTCCCCACGCACCCTCCGCCCCCGGTCATCCCCAGAAAGGTTCCTGGAGGTCCAAGGCGAGCAAGGATTACACTGAGCGGGACCACAATGGGCTCCTGGAGGGAAGGAGAGGAAGGGAAGAGGCTCCAGCTAAATTTGAATCAGGTGCATCCCATAGTGGAAGTTCTCGAAGTTTTTATAAACCGGTTCAGATTAGAATAGATTTATTTCTTATTTTTATTTCCGTTCATTTAATCATAACTTCTCATCGAAGTACGTTTTCATAGTCTTTCAATTTCTTTCCTCTTATGAAATTCTCTGATGTCAATGTTATTGTTTTTAAATGTCAAATCAAATCAATCTTTTGACAGGCCGGCCTGTTAAATCATCTATTTATACTGCTTCTGAGATTAATAAAACTTCATCTATAAATCTGTTGATTGATTGATTGTGTCATCAAGACACGTTTAATTAGCGCAATGTTTACTCTCTTTACTAATCGTTACGTTTAAGTTTCCTCTGAGCCGTGATACACTAAATCTCGCTAGAATTGTCGAGCGGTTAGCACACTCAGGTCTAGTTAGATAACAAGGGTATACGTAGCTTCCTAGGGACCAACTTTTACGGAACCGTTATTACACTGGATAGAGTTTATGTAAGAAATCCGGTAAACAAATTTCTCATTATCTCCAAAACCTAGTCTGCATAACAGTAAATCTCGAGCACATCATGGATGTCTCGTCATCATCATCATCATCATTATCATCATCATCATCGTCATCATCATCATCATCGTCATCATCATCATCATCACCATCATCATCATCATCATAATCATCATCATCATCATCACCATTACCACCACTATCATCTTCCATTTAATCCCAGTTTAACAAACTCATACCATATCATCAGTCAATTGTCATTCTTTTTAGAAAATTGTGTAGAAATTTCTGGAGCCTAGGCGCTAACCAACCGACTGCCCTTTCTGACGTCGGTATGGATCTTATTGCTATAATCGCCTTCTACGACACGTGCAGTCACTGGTTGGTGAATTCTTCAAACAACCCGGACACAACACGGGGAACTGATGTGCATCTCTTATTGGATAATTATTTAAAAGCAAAATTAAGACCCTAATTAGAGCTTAATTAAGAGCTTAATTAAGAGGTTAATTAGGAGCTTAATTAGGAGCTAATCTTTCTGCATATGTCGTGATCGTTAGAGAGTTCCACTCGTAGTTCAGAGTCGGGTCAGTCGGGTTTAGAACTTCGTATATACGAAGTTCTAAACCCGACTGACCCGACACTGATCAATATTGAACAGATTTTCGAAACAGCTCTAATGGTAAATAGAGCTCAATCTAGTCAAACCATGAGACATATCGTTCAGGAGTGTGTTTACAATCATCAGAACCGTGGCACGTATTCCGCATTAATCCGTCGAGAATATGTTTATTTAGAAACAAAATGAACCGGTACTATGACACAACGCATAAACTTACTGTCGCCTCAAACCTATGAATTTACGGCGGAGCAATGCTGAGAGGCTAAAACTTGTCTTAATGTCCGTTGCATCTCTCGAAAGTGATATCAGTGACGGGCGAGCTCAGGAATTCAATCAACCAATCTCTCTCTAACCCGTGTGCGGGGTGGTCTCGCTACGTCAAGCTGAAGGTCGTCTTGTTGGCTCGCAAACTTTTATATTTCAGCGTCAATTATAAACAAAAAACACCAGGGCTCAATTTGTGTTGCAAGTCCCACGAGTATGCGTTTGCACGGTTTGGTACGTATAACAAAACATAACGTAACAAACACTGGGTCATAAAGTGCAATTGCCTGTTTGAGACCCTAAGGAAAAACTTGAGAAAAGTTTAAAAACTCACCTACACAACTTATTATTTCCTGGAGCCAGTCGCGTGGTCGGTAATTTATTCGACCACGGATCGGCATGTGCGGGGTTCAAATCCAGGGCTCGCCCGTCACTGACATCGCTTTCGAGTGAGGAAACTGGCGTAAGCATTAGCTCTACCGGCTCTACCTAGTCAGGAGTGTTTTTTCTACGCCTTCAGATGAGTTAGGATTTAGAAACCTGAATAAATTCTAAATTAGTCCATGAAGATAGAATATCACCCCTCCCCCTGATTTTACCGGTAATTCGTAGGAACCTCCCACACTTTCCAGTACCCTTCCCCCCCCCCTAGTCTCTTCTCGTTCTTCTCTCAGAAGTCTTCACCACAAACATTACCGATTCTCTTTTATCTAATTTAACTGCAGCGCTCGACCATTATTCAATTATCAGCCTCTATACGAATGTGCTGTTTCAATGGGAATATATTGGGGCTTCCCTTTACTCTAATTATCTGTTTTAGATCTAGATATATTTTAATACGTCATTCTCTTCTAATTTTTATTCTACGCGATATAATTCCGTATCCCTTCCATGGAATGGTTTTATGGATATCTGACAAACTTCAATTTGGAAAACCCTTGTCTCAGTCATAGGCTCGAGGTTTTAAGTTCTCGGCCTATTACTGTATGATATTAGAATAAGTTTATTATTATTGTTGCTATTTTTGCTGTTGTTGTTGTTGTTGCAGCTGTTGTTCTTTATATACGATTACCTACAATATATTATATATGGTAAATACTTTGACAATGTTGTATCAGGTGGGACTGTTGCAGTTTAACAAGAATCGATAACAAGATTATCACTCAATTCATTCCCTTCCTCCTTCTTATCTTAAATTGTCAGAGATTCAGTCTAAATATTCAATGACAACAGAAGGGGAGGAGTTTAAACAATACCAATACTCCACTCAATAGCTACTATTAAAGATTTAAGAATAAAGACTCATCTATCCAATTTTAAAACTAAGTGGCACAAAAATGCAATTTTTCAAAAGCAATTTATCGGTAACTTTAGTCAAAGTAAGTGGTTAGAATTTTTTAATGGAAGTTGAGTGCATAGCTTAACAGAAGCCCTTACTCTCTTTCTGAGTTCAGAGAGATTTGTCTAGAAATCTGGACAGACTCAGTTTAGCTCCGTCTCTCTGCCCACCTGTATGTCCACCTCTCTGCCCACCCGTCTACCCAACTCTCTACCCACCTCTCTGCCCACCTGTCTGTCCACCTCTCTGTCCACCTGTCTACCCACCTCTCTGTCCACCAGTGTGCCCACCTGTCTACCCACCTGTGTGCCCACCTGTCTACCCACCTCTCTGTCCACCTCTCTGTCCACCTCTCTGTCCACCTAATTGATGCCTCTAGTTAGCATTAGTAGACAAAGCATTAAGCACCTCCATCATAGACTACCATGGTCGTGGTCGAGTGACTCACGGATATATTCTGTGTCTCATAAAGAAAAGATAGGAGTTCAAATACGAAACAGGCTAATAGTATACAACCTTAAGTCATGAGTCGCATTCCTGAGCTACCTAGAAAGCTACCTAGAAGCCTAGAAATACAGGTAGTTCTTCAATACCTTAGTAGTCGCCATCAATGTTAGGCCTTACTGTCCCTACATGACGCATTGTTGTGTGACTTGTTCTAAATGTATTCTCGACATTTAGCAATTGTTATTATGTTATGCTTTTCATCAGCCTCGTCATAGTCTTTTAATGCATTTTCTTATCTCTATTTCTCCTTTCCGATCTTTTCCTTTCTCCGCTCTTCTTTCTTTCTTTCTTTTTTATTTCTTTTGTTACTTCTTTTCTTTCTTTCTTTTTCTTACTTTTTTCTTTCTCTTTTCTTTCTTTCTTTCTTGCTTTTTTCATTCTTCCTTCGTTTCTTTCTTTATTATTTCTTTCTTTCTTTATTTCTATCTATCTATCTTTCTTTCTTTTTTTCTTTCTTGTTTTCTTTGTTTTTCTTCGTCATATACTCTCCTGACTCATTCTTATTTCTCATTCTTCAACCTGCTACCCGCCGATGCTCTAGCATCCTATAGAGCGGATCTTATATTATCGTCCTCTCATGTTACGCGCGCCCCTAACGACAGCGCGGGTTTATGAATAATTCAAATATGACCCCAGTCAGCTTCTTATATTGCTCTCCTAGTCCTGTGCCAGAATAGTGAACTATTGGGGGAGGTTTTGAGTATCAGGGCACAGTGGCAGAATAGTGAAACTATTGAGCGAGATATGAAGTAAAAGCTGCTAAAGCTAATGTTAACGTCAGTTTCCTTACTCGAAAGTCATATCAGTGACGGCCGAGCCCAGGATTTTAATCCCGCACTTGCTGATCCGCGGTCGAATATATTAACGACATCGACACTCCAGCCAGTCTCAGAACATTCTTTTAATTTTATCATAATTATTGTTCGCAGAAAGCATTTCATAAATATTCTTAATGTTAAAATATTCTAGCTATTTTTATTAGTAGGACTACTTAACATCTGCCTTGTATTAAGATATAATTTTAAACAACTGATACCATTTGCTTCCGTTTGGCTTAATTAAATTTGTAGAGAAAACCATTTAGTTAGTTTAGTTTAGTTAATAAACTCAGTGGTTACCAGGAATATACTGAAATTGACATTTTTGTCCAAGTTTTGTTGCTAAATAAATGTCTGATGAGAAACTTCTGTTGCTGCCACTAGAGGGTCATACAAGAGCCGGGGGGGGGGGAGGTACTAAAGACAACGTTCTCTGATTTCTAGCCGTGAGCTAATATAAGCATAACCTCTCTCCAAAGAATTCTCAATGACTTCAACACATATCACACTGAATGTGAAGTGTCTTCACATATCACACATTGTATGTGTTGTGACTTCACATATCACACTGTATGTGTAGTGACTTCATGTGAAGTGTCTTCACATATCACACATTGTATGTGTTGTGACTTCACATATCACATTGTATGTGTAGTGACTTCACATATCACACTGTATGTGAAGTGTCTTCGCATATCACACTGTATGTGCTGTGACTTCACATATCACATTGTATGTGTTGTGACTTCAACATATCACATTGTATATGAAGTGACTTCACATATAACACTGTATGTGTAGTAACTTCATGAGTCTATCCTGGAGTTTTACTTGTCTCACTTGATCCTCATTCTAAGCTAACAACATCCCCAACATGATTGTAGCTCCAAGACACAAAGTAAGGGAGAACATATCTTTAAATGACGATAGAATTCGAAAAATATAACGATTTTTCCAGTTACATTGTCAGTCAATTATAAGTGAAGGTTAAGTGAAGTAGAATGCCTGAATAAATGAAGTATAAGTGTCTGAATATTTAAAATTTAAACTACATTACCATCAGATATTCTAATCAAGCGCTGTCTCGTCACGCAGTCCACATGCTGATGCACATGCAAGTCATCACGATTAGTAGATTAGACTACTGTAAGAATATTTTGTACGAAGCAGGACAGGGTCAATAGGACCGACCACAAGATATTCATAATGCTGCAGCACAACTCATTTCTAGTAGCAGGAGATATAGGTGTGAGTATCTCACTCAATCTTAAGTGATCTACATTGGCTTTACATAATTGAGATAATACAGTGTATACTTTCGTCTATTGTTTACAAAAGCATACATTTATAATATCAAACCAAAATAAAAAACCGCCCAGTTAAGACAGTTTAGACCAGACCCTAGTCATTACTGACCACTCTTATGACGTTATGACAGTTTAGAACAGGCCCTAGTCATTACTGATCACTCTTATGCCATTATGACTGGCACTGGCTGGAGCCAGTGGCGATGTCGGTAAGGTACTCTACCGCAGATCAGTAAGTGCGAGTTCAGATCCTGGCTCGCAGGTCACTGACATCGCTTTCGAGTGAAGAAACTGACGTTAACATTAGCTTTAGCTTTATGACAGATTAGACCAGGCTCTAGTCATTACTGACCACTCCCACCCCGTTATGACAGTTTAGGCCCTCCCCTAGTCATTATTGACAACTCCCACCCCGTTATGACAGTTTAGGCCCTCCCCTAGTCATTATTGACCACTCTCATCCCGTTATGACAGTTTAAGCCCGCCTCCTAGTCATTATTGACCACTCCCACCCGTTATGACAGTTTAAGCCCTCCCCTAGTCATTATTGACCACCCACACTCACCTTGTTAGGACAGTTTAGACCCCTCCCCACTCTCTGGACAGAGACGTGTTGTCACGTTTGTATGTGAGAGCGTGAGGACGAGTTTAATGTCTGACACAAGAATAAAACAAGAGCAGAGGCTAGGGGGAGAAAGAGAGAGAGAGAGAAAAAGAGAGAGAGACAGAAGGACAGAGAAAGAGAGACATAAAGAGAGAGGGAGAAAGAAAGAGACTTAACTTATGTTACATCATTTGACATTGAATTTTTTCAAGGATCTTGCAATAACACGGCAAAGTTATGAGTAATTTCAAGAAAGAAGGTGGGTTTGAATTCTAGATAATGTTATTCAAATTTACCACTTAGAATTTGAACGCGGTGTTGAACGAAGGAGAGTCGGAATAGAGAACTAGGATGGAGGAAAAATGCAGGTTTATAAGGAAAGAGGCATGTTGCTCGAGGTAAACACTTAACTCAATCGACAAACGTTTTGTTGCCGGTGATAACTTAGTTATCAGAGATTCTCTGTGTGTGTGGCCGTGTCTGTCACCCACCAGCACTCATTGCTCCACCAGCACTCAGTGCTCCACCAGCACTCAATGCTCCACCAGCACTCAGTGCTCCACAAGCTCCACCAGCACTCAGTGCTCCACCAGTACTCAGTGCTCCACCAGCACTCAATAACATTTCACCCGCCATTATACATGTACATTGAGCAAAATCACGAAGCGTATGAATCAGAGAGAGAAAGCGAGAGCTAGAGAAAAAGAAAGAGATAGATAGAGAGATAGAGAGAGAGAGAGAGAGAGAGAGTTATTATGAGAGAGAGATAGATAGATAGATAGAGAGAGAGAGAGCTATAATGAGAGAGATATATGAAGAGAGAGAGAGAGAGAAAGAAAGAGAGAGAGAGAAAGAGAGAGAGAGAGAGAGTTATAGTTAGTGAGATGCTGAAAAAAAGAAGCGGGAACTGAGAGTAAAAGTGAGAGAAAGAAGATGCTTAAAGTCATAACCTGTAATATTAGAGAAGCTATAAACTTCAGTACAACGTCATGATGATCAGTGTGGCACAATGCTGGTATATGGGAAGCTAATGGCGACACTGGTGACCAAGTCTCTACTAGAGATGTACATGATCAAGATTGGGCAGAGATATGAGAAATACTACTAAGGTATAATTCTCTCTCTCTCTCTCTCTCTCTCTCTCTCTCTCTCTCAATGCACTGCCTACTGGCAGGTTCATGGTATGTAATGCCTCCACTCTTCTCTGTCTTCCGACTTCCTCTTCATTTCCACATATGAGTGGGTCTTTAAATTATCTAACATACCTAATCTCGGCCTGCCTCTGCCTCTATCTCCTTCCGTTCTACCTTATAAGACGTCTTTTAATAGACTTTCCCCCTTTAGAATGTGTCCTATCAAACTCCTCTTCCTATTTCTTAATACATTTATCAACTGTCTATCTGTACCAACTCTCTCCAGAACTTCCCCTTGTGGAACCTTTTGTGTCCAGCTAATCCTCTCCATCATATAATATCCATGCATAGGTATGATTAT
>CAJHZI010000651.1:165000-187500 GCA_905160935.1 Enchytraeus crypticus | reverse complement strand
CAATCAGTTCTCCGCTACTGGTCCAACATTAACTGTTTCAATTGGTTGGGTTGAATTCATTTTCAGAGTTATGGAATAGACTGGACCACGTGGCTTTAGAACAGAAGTACTGTGATATAGAATAGTATATGATCATGCCTTTTTCTTAGCTACTACTTAGTTGCCTCTTACGATATATGTAGTCCACGGTTTATCAGCTCTGCATTTGTTCAAATTCAGCTAGACTAACGGGATGAACAAATAGCCTATCGGTACGTTGTCCGATTGTAGATCAGTAGATTTCAGGTTCGAATTCGATGCTCGTCCAATCATAGCATACTATTTGATGAGAACCTGAGATAAATACATGTCTCAGCTTTTAAACTAATATGAAAAAGTAATTTCTCTTGTATGAACAGAGGTTACACTGCTTGTTATGGACCAAAAAATTGTTGGTTCAGGCCAGTTGCGATGTCTGTAAGATATTCGACTGCGGATCAGTGTGTGCGGGGTTCAAATCCGGGGCTCACCCGTCACTGACATCGCTTTTGAGTGAGGAAACTGACGTTAACATTAGCATTTTTAACTTTTACCACGGTATGAGATGTAATTTATTATCTGGAGCCCATCCCCATCCGACACTATGATACAGTCACCACACACAGTCTCGTTGTGTTTAACGTAAGTTTCCTCGTCAGATGTTATCAGTTAGAGACTACTGCAGTTGAGCACGATATCACCCAGCCTGTATGTCTGCCTGTCAGTGTCTGTATGGGTGCTGGTGACTCTGTGCGTGTGTGTGTATGTGTGCTGATGACGGTGTAGATAAAAACAAGGATTATCCAAAGAGTATGTTCCTCTGAACATCAATCTCTCTCTCTCTCTCTTTGTCTCTCTCTCTCTCTCTCTATTCACCTCTTTCTTTCTCACTTTCTCTGTTTCGCCCCCTCCTCTCTCTATGTCTGTCTTTGAGTCTATCTCTGATTCTCTCTCTCTCTCTCAGTTTCTCTCTGATTCACTCTCTCTCCCTCTCCACAACCTTGATACGTACCCTTACGAGTACTTGTACACGTACCCTTGTGAGTATTTGAACACTTGTACACGTTCCCTTGTGAGTATTTGAACACTTGTACACGTACCCTTGTGAGTATTTGAACACTTGTACACGTGCCCTTGTGAGTACTTGTACACGTGCCTGTACACGTGCCCTTGTGAGTACTTGTACACGTGCCCTTATGAGTACTTGTACACGTGCCCTTGTGAGTATTTGTACGCATGCCCTTGTGAGTATTTGTACACATGCCCTTGTGAGTATTTGTACACGTGCCCTTGTGAGTACTTGTGCACTTGCCCTTGTGAGTACTATTTATATTAGTGTGTAAATGAGTACCTGTATTGTGCCCCTGTGAGTACTTATACTTGGGCCTCTGAGTACTTGTATCTGTGCCCTTGTAAGCACTACTTGTATTGGTGAGTAAATGAGTAGGCCTACTTGTACTTGTGCCCCTGTGAGTACTAGTAAGTAAGCCTATAATATCCATACATCAGCCACGCTGTATCCAGTGTATCCCAATCTCTATCAGTATACAGGCGGAGCATTGA
This sequence comes from Enchytraeus crypticus, assembly GCA_905160935.1. NCBI lineage: Eukaryota > Metazoa > Annelida > Clitellata > Enchytraeida > Enchytraeidae > Enchytraeus > Enchytraeus crypticus. Next base: position 185,919 of record CAJHZI010000651.1, on the reverse strand, counting down.
TTGAGAATTTCCAATACTAGGGTGGGACTAGATTAATTCGATAACTGGGGGGTGAATGAACTAACTGTTCTGAAACTTAGGAACATCTTTCTGTGTTATAAGGTCAAGGACAAGAAATACACGAGGTGCGTTTTTAAACATCTCCTAAATTTCCCTGTTTGTGTAGAGTCCGCAAGAGACGTCCCTGACATTGCCTTATGGCGAGGAAGCGGACGTTAAATTCTTATTGATTGATTGATGGATGAATTGTTTGTTTGATTTAAATATCGAGCTCGCCGGGCCCAGGATGATCCTAGCGTAACCCCCCCCCCTCACCCCCGCTTACACTCTTTACGATAAGAAAGTTTTCATTACTTAGGCGTGTAGCACTGTTGCTTATTCTGGTAAAGTTGTGTAGTGTTCTAAGATCAGTTGAGGAGAAATAATTCGTTTGATTTATAATTAAAAGCCTTTCCACTTTCCCCTTGGCGTACCATTTCCTCTGATCTCTTTATTTCTCGCCCCCCGCTTGCTCTACAAATGTATCAATTCTGTTCCGTTACTATCACCCTGCTAGTCATATACTCTCCTAAAATATCCTGCTTTATGAGCATTAGCGTCTTCTAGCGTACGTTGTCTTCAAACTCTTCAATCGCTCTCTCTCTCTCTCTCTCTCTCTTTCTCTCTCTCTCTCTTTCTCTCTCTCTTTCTCTCTCTCTCTCTCCTTCTTGATGTATGCCTCTACATCAAGAAGGAGAGACAGCGTGTTGCTATGTTCACGTAACAATTATAATGAAGGTTCAAAGCATATATTCTAATGTTACATTTCTCACGCTGGCTTTTGAAATCAGCTCCGCCATGAACTCTCTGCCGGAGATAAACTATTTTTCTATTTCTCTTGGAGATATATATATTCAATTTTTCTATTTCTATTATAGATATGCTATTTTCTCTACTTCTATTGGGGATAGGCTACTTTCCTATTTCTATTGGAGAGGGCTGTATTTCTATTTCTATTGGAGATGGCTATTTTACTATTTCTATTGGAGATAGGCTATTTTCTCTACTTTTATCGGGGATAAGCTATTTTTCTATTTCTATCGGAAATGGCTGTATTTCTATTTCTATTGGAAACAGGCTACTTTTCTATTTCTTTTGGAGATAGGCTATTTTTCCATATCCACTCTTCACAAGCTCTGTAAGCAACTGAAGTAAATCAGTTACAGTAGGCGGGGTTGAAGGGTTGTGCACTTTAAAGGTTCCCCACGTTTCTCTGCTGAACTCACTTTAAAGCGACAATTTAAAGTTGAAACGACTCAGCGCAGGAATAGAATCTCTCGCTCCGGGTCTCACAGAATTGTCTGAGCCACTTCACACTCTTCACTCTAACTGCCTCGAGGCTGTTTAATCATACGCAGAGGTTATATAAGAGCTCTCATGTTACACCAGACATTTACTGGGTTACCTTGTTTAACGTCTGTTACCTTGCGTATGTTACCTTGTTTAGCGCCTGTTACCTTGTTTAACGTCTGTTACCTTGTTTAACGTCTGTTGCCTTGTTTAACGTTTGTTACCTTGTTTAACGTTTGTTACCTTGATTAACTTATGTTACCTTGTTTAACGTCTGTTACGTTGTTGGCGTCTGTTACCTTGTTTAACGTCTGTTACCTTGTTTAACGTCTGTTACCTTGTTTAATGTAAGTTATCTTGTTTAACGTCTGTTACCTTGTTTAACGTCTGTTACCTTGTTTAACGTCTGTTACGTTGTTTAACGTCTGTGACCTTGTTGACGCCTGTTAACCAGGTAATAGAAGTGTGAAACGGTAATAAAATATAGAATTGCACAGGCGATAGGGGCTTTCGGAAAGAGGAACGAAATACTAACAAAAGGCACTGAGTTATACACAAAGATAAAGATTGTGAAAACATTGCTGTGGTCGACGTTTCTGTATGGATGTGATATGTGGACATTAAAGACAGAAGCTATCAGGAAACTAGAGGCATTGGAAATGTGGTTATGGAGAAGGATGAAAAAGATTAAATTGACAAAAGTATAAGTGAAAAAGTTATTGAAAGAGTCGGCAAAGATAGACAGTAAATAAATGTGATAAGAAATAGAAAGAAAAGCTGAATGGGACATATCAGATGGGAGGATAGTTTGCTAAAGGATGCAATTGAAATAAGAATGCAAGAGAAAAGAGTTTGAGAAAGACCGAGACATGGGATCCTAGATGATCTGATAACAAATTCATATATAAAGATGAAAAGGATGGCTGAGGATATAATTGATTGCAAGAGTTATATGCCATGAACATGCCGCTATGCAATGCACTAGAAGACGAAGATGTGGGCTTAATGTCAGCTGTTTATAAGTTCTTTAATTTAGATTTTCAAGATTCCCATATTTTTATGCTTCAACAGCAGTCTTTGAATTATACTTGATAATTTTATTTTGCATCCGCCAACCTTCTAAAGGAGGAGTTTGTAGCAGTGGCTCTCAACCCGTGGTCAGCGCAACCAAGATGGTTCGTGAGCAAACATGGGTTGATTTGCCTAGGGTTTCCTTTAGCAGTTGAGCACTGAATTAAAACTATATTTAAATACTTTAAATATTTAAGATTTAATCATGAAAATAGCTCTTCAATAACAACCGCCTAGTAAAATAAAAAGTGACAGACAAATTAATTGCTAATTATATTAAGAACCAGATTTAAATATTTATGTTTTTATTTTAAGCTTTATTATGTTATCGATGATATTTGACATGTATAGGCTGGAGTCAGTGGCGATATAGGTAAGATACTCGACCGCGGATCAGAATGTGCGGGTTCAAATCCTAGGATAGCCCGTCACTGACATCGTTTTCGAGTGAGGAAACTGACATCAATCTGAGTTTTACCAGTTTTACTATGTCATTGATCATATATTGGCATGTAAATAATTTAATCCTTGAAGAAGTTAATTGGTGTATAAATCCTACAAATGCAGTCTATATTGACAATGGGTCCGTCACGTCCTCAGGATCCGTGAATGGGACGCTATGAGGAAGTTCTGGGGCAGCGTGGACTGATCCTGAGGAAATTTTTATTGCTGGTTCGTTAGAGTGATTGAATGAGTTATGACAATGAGGGAGCGAGAGAGTGTGAAAATATCCATAAAACTATTGAAACGAGACAGCCAAATGTCTTTAGTGAGGCAGTGAGAAAATGAGAGAGAGAGAGAGTAAGAGAAAGAGACAGAGAGAGATGGAAAGAATTATATATATATATATATATATATATATATATATATATATATATATATATATATATATATATATATATATTTCTGATTTCAAACGATCAACAACAGAAGTACAATCAACTACAAGTAAATACAAAGTGAATATAACCATTGTAAGTAAATGATAAAATAGGTGCATAAAATTGATACAAACATAATGAGAGACAAATAGAAAAAAGAAGAAAAAAGAAAAGGAGATAAAAAACACAGGAAGACACAATAAAATAAAATAATAGACACAATAAAAGGAAAGAGATGCTGGATGATCTAATAACAAATTGCAAAAAGCAATTAGAAACTAGTAGAAAAGCAATTAGAAGATATAGAAAGAGTGAATTAGAACTTAAAAGTAAGACATTGAGGCAGATAAGCAGCGAGACAGAGAGATTGAGATACAGAAAGAGAGAGGGAGAGAGAGAGAGCGAGAGAGAGAGAGAGAGAGAGAGAGAGAGAGAGAGAGAGAGAGAGAGAGTGAGAGACAGAGAGAAAACAGTGAGCTGAGATATGCATAGTGTACTGAGAGAATGTTGATAGCAGAATTTGAAAGATTAATTAAATATATAAGGCGGTTGACTATTTCGGTAATTGTCGATAATTTTCCTTAGAAAATTAGAAAATGGCAGAGTGCTTAAAGCGTCTGCTTCAGAAGCAAGTGGTGGAAATTCCTTTGATTCAGTCTGCGGTTATTTTCAAAACTTGCCAAGGTAAAGCATAATAACGATGTTAACTGATCCCTGAAAGGCTAATCTTATATCCGCTCTATCCGATGATTGATTATATGTGCAACACGGCTGGTCCAAAACTAAAAGAGTAAGGTGAGTATAGTCAGCAGCAATAAAATATCGCAAGATAGTCTTTAAGACCCTTATTGACACTCTAGTGGCATTGTCATTAGGAGAATAACGTGTCATATCGACTCATTAATTGGAGAAATAAAACGGTCGTTGGAATTGTTTAAGTGCTCTGCAATGTGATACGTGGAGTGTTTTGAATGAGGCCTATTCGAGGTATAAAAAGAACAAAAAATGGACAGTGGGTATCAGTCATTGATCACTGAGAGTGCATGGATTAATCAATCAACGCTGGGATCTTTTCAATTCTGCTGCAATATTAACGTGTCTCCTAGACCATCAAATTTTCTAAAACTGCGCAAATTTCATCTGCAGGTATAATGAATACAAGAAAGCTTGAAGATATCAACGACGTGTGTTGTGGTCGAAGCTGCCGTAGAGAAAGGTGACTCCAGTAGAGTATGGTTAAGAGATTGATGTTGTCGCGGATGATTCTAGTTTATAGTTATTAGCTTGATGATGTCATCGATGACTCTCATTTATAGTTTAGAGCTCGATATTGTCATAGATGACCCTAATTTATGTTAAGAGCTTGGCGTTGTCGTAGAAGACTCTAGTTTATGATTAAGAGCTTGGCGTTTTCGTAGATGACTTTAGTTTATGATTAAGAGCTTGGCGTTGTCGTAGATGACTCTAGTTTATGATTAAGAGCTTGATGTTGTCGTAGATGACTCTAGTTTATGGTGCTCGGTGTTGTCGTAGATGACTCTAGTTTATAGTGCTTGATGTTGTCATAAATGACTTTAGTTCATAGTGCTTGATGTTGTCGTAGATGACTCTGGTTTATAGTTCTTGATGTTGTCGTAGATGACTTTAGTTCATTGTGCTTAATGTTCTCGTAGATGACATTAGTTCATAATGCTTGATGTTGTCGTAGATGACTCTAGTTTATGGTAAAGTGTGAGATAATAACAACTAGTCCTGACAATGCTGAGGAGGAGGAAGTTCTTCCATATAACAGCTTCTCCAGGGAGAGTTCAAGAAAGCGAGCAGGGCTTCCGTTAAATTTCAATTCTCTTTCTATGCCGGCACACATAGTACACATTGGCAAGAAAGGATTTTGGCAGTATGGAGTTCTACTAAAATTAAAGTAGTAGATTGGTATTAACGGTAATGATGTATAACTTACGTTTAACTTGCAAGTATGATGTAATAAGTGGTAGTGGAAGTGGTTTCCACGTGCCTTCCTCTACATGTATATCTCTTCTAATCGCCTCTTGTCTACACGTTTGTAGAACAAACAGATTAACGCGTAACTTTATGATATCTTTGAATTTCTTTTATCTCGCTACTCGAATATTAGCTAAACGTAGCGTCAGGAATTTTAGCCAGTCCCATCGCTTTAAATTAATCTAAAAGCACTTCATTTTTGCATGCAATAAGAGATTACATTAGGCCTAAATACTAAAGACCTGAGATGTGATCGTAATGAAAATGAAGAATTTTTCATTAAGATTTCTTTGACACTGGATTATTTTTAATATATTAATATACTATTCTTTTTGATCTTTCCTATCCACCTAATATCCATGAACTGAGACCTACACGTAAACCTCCATCCCGCTAGTACCCTTCCTTGGACTGATTACCCGGATTTTGGCTCGCACCGTTTATGAACCACCCACATTCTGCTCATCGGTTATGATTTAGTTACACAGTACTGAATGCTGTCATGGAAAACAGTAGTACTCTAATCTCATTGTTGTTGTTGTTATTATTATTAATCGCTAAAGGGTTACTAATATAGTCAAGAAAGCAGAAGCATATCCTATAATGTTGATATAGGCTGCTGATGAGTTAGTTTTGAATATTGTCATCTTTCCAATTAAATACAAATATAGGCAGTATTTATATTCTGGAAAATTCATATTTTAGTGCCTAAAATAATTTTCAAGATATTGCCTAAGCAATATACCTACGGGAAGCCCTCAGAGCAGTATAAGAAATATCTTTGTCCTCTGAATTCTAATGCCTTGACGTAGGAATATTGCAGACTGGAGAATTTAAGATTCTGCAACAACAATAGACTGCTTCTATACTTCCATTTTAAACGAATAAACTTTAAACCGGTTCAGTTTCAAGCCGCTCTAGTTTTAAGACGTTCTAGTTTTAAGCCGGGCCAGTTGTAAGCCAGGCCAGTTTTAGGCCCGGGCAAGTTTTACGCCGGTTTTCTTGCACAAATAAATTCATAAATTAGCAAATGTCATATCGCCTGTTGGTTGGCTGAATTGCTTGAAACAGTACTAAGGGTTTCTAAAGATAAGAGGCAATTGTGTAAATTACACGCCATGAATTATTTTATTAATAAAGAATTTTAAAACAAAGTTTAAGAGATTTCTAAGGTTAACCTCTAGCTGATTGAGGGACAGACTTTTGATAGAAGTACACGACGATTGATGACCTCTAAATATCTGACTTGTTGTTGCTGACTTTTATCAATTATTGGTGTCGTCTACCTCCTCGATTTATTATCATTGTCTAACTCTCTGTCTCTGTCTGTCTGTCTGTCTCTCTGTCTATGTCTCTCTCTCTCTCTCTCTCACTCTCTCTCCCTCTCACTCTCTCTCTCTCTCTCTCTCTCTCTCTCTGAACTTCAATTGTTCTAAAGGTACTTAGAGGTATTTAGAGGTACAGAGGTTCTAGAGGGACATATGTTCAGAGGTACAGGGATTACAGAGATTCTATAAATAGAGATATATAAATATGCAAGAGTTCTGTATATACTACAAGTACAGCGGTACTGCGGTATAGCGATACAACTGTACCGCTGTACTGAAGTACAGAGATACAGCTGTACCGTTGTACCGATGTACGATGAAATACAACTGTACAGAGGTACAGAGATACAGCGGTACAGAGATACAGCGGTACAGAGGTACATAGGTACTGCGGTATAGCAATACAGATGTACCGTTGTACCGATGTACGATGTAATACAACTGTATAGAGGTATAGAGGTACAGAGATACAGAGCTACAGCGGTATAGAGATACAGCGGTACAGAGGTACAGCGGTACAGAGGTACAGCGGTACAGAGGTACAGCGGTACGGAGATACAGAGGTACATCGATACAGCTCTATAGTGGTACGGCGGTACAACTATTCTCAGAGAACAGATGTTGTTGAGTTAATTCACTATTAACCCGTTTCTAGAGTTGAAAGCGATTATGTTGTCATGGACGTGGCTGAGGATAAGATGAATGTTCGCAGAGGTGTGATGAATCAATCAGTCATAGACTGACGCCTAGCAACAGCTTGACAGCATCAGTGAATACTAAACATCTCAGCGAGATAGGGAGTCCCAAAGTCCTGATATCCTAAGAGCTTCCTAGTGTCCTGTACTGGAGTCAATCCACAGTTCAGCTATCCTAAGAGCTTCCTAATGTTCTGTACTGGAGTCAATCCACAGTTCAGCTATTCTAAGAGCTTCCTAGTGTCCTGTACTGGAGTCTATCCTGTATTCTTGTGTCTCCGGTGCTTTAGATGATGATGTAATTACAGCAGATTCTTGATGAACTGTAAATCTGTTTATTTCTTCTAACAGCTCAATTAGAAATAAGCGAATTGTTATCTTAATCATCAATATTCGTCAGTCATAACAGTCATAACAGTCATAACAGTCATAACAGTCATAACAGTCATAACAGTCATAACAGTCATAACAGTCGTAATAGTCATAACAGTCATAACAGTCATAACAGCCATAACAGTCGTAATAGTCGTAATTGTTATAACAGTCATAACAGATATAACAGTCATAACAGACATAACAGTCATAACAGTCATAACAGTCATAACAGTCATAACAGTCATAACAGTCATAACAGTCGTAATTGTTATAACAGTCATAACAGTAGTAATAGTTATAACAGTCGTAACAGTCATAATTGTTATAGCAGTCATAACAGATATAACAGTCATAACAGTCGCAATTGTTATAACAGTCATAACAGTAGTAATAGTTATAACAGTCGTAACAGTCATAACGCTTCACAATATGATGGGTATATAGAGGTCGAGCAGAGATCTGTAGAATGTGTCATTAAACAATTAAAGTGACATTAAAATAAACAATGTGTCACTGAACACCCAATGTGTCGTTGAACAGCCAATGTGACATAAAACGGTCAATGTGTCATTGAATAGCCAATTTGTCATTAAACAATCAAAGTGACATTAAAACAAACAATGTGTCACTGAACAGCCAATGTGTCATTGAACAGCCAATGCGACATTGAACGGTCATTGTGACATTAAACAGTCCATGTGTCAATTAATAACCAATGTGTCATAGAACGCTAGTGTGTCATTGAAAGCCAATGTGTCTTTGAAAATTAACGATGAGGTAACTTCATTAGTCTAGAGGACAGAGGAAGACCGAGATTAGTTATAAATTTATTTCATTCTGTTTATGTGTTTGCAGAAAACAATGAAATCAAACGATCTGGTTAATAGTAACTCTTAGATGCGTTCATTCTCATCCGTTGGATTAGAAATGATCACAAAGGACACCTGTCGGTTTGAGTTGAGGAAAGGTTTCAAGCTTTCTCAAAATTCGAACCTCAGGCGCCGCTACAGTCGACTACTTTCTATTTGTAGAACGCTGATGAAGCAGATTTTGTTGGGTAAGTGCTGACAATGTAATTACGCAATCAATAGTAAACTTTAGAGTAAACATGCATTATAGAGAAATGATCAACTCTGTTGATATCGATCACTTTTTAACTTTTTAATACCACCTGTATAAACCGTTGGGCAATTTTGACCATTTTCCGTGTAACCAGTCCAGTGAATGTCCGAGATTTTACTATCAGATCAGAGCGGCTGGGATTCGAAAACACGAGGGTTCAATTCACCTCCGGATCTGTCATTTAAAACTTCATGACGTTACCCCTACGCTATTGACGTTACCTCTACAATATTGACGCTACCCCTACGCTATTGACGTTACCCCTACGCTATTGACTTTACCCCTACACTATTGATGTTACCTCTACGATATTGACGTTACCCCTACGCTATTGACGTTACCTTTACGCTATTGACGTTATCTCTACATTATTGACGTTACCCCTACGCTATTGACGTTACCCCTACGCTATTGACGTTACCCCATATATTGCATATTTCCAGAGAAAAAATACTATTAGGGCCTATCTGAGTCTCTATTACTTGGCCTAATTTTCTGAATTTTGGAATTTCCACCGTTTTGGACCATTCATTTTGCTCACCGGCTTGATTCTGACTATATAGTGCTCGATGTTGTCATTGATGACTGTAAAATTCTAATTGTTGTTATTATTGTATATATATATATATATATATATATATATATATATATACATGTATATATAGCCTATAGGTGTCCTAATAGTCTACTCAATCTCTGAAATTAATTACCCAAGCAATTAAGTTGATTAGCTTAATTTTTTGCATTCTTCGAGATATGTGACGCAACCAGAAAAAATGCCGTGGGGTGGGGTTAAAATTTTTCAGCATACTTAGCTCGGCTCATAGAGTGAGTGTATTCCCGTTTCTTACCCCCCCCCCCCCACCACTCTTTCCATACTAAAGTCAGGGGAAAACCTAATGTGCCAAAAATCTTACATTTGTTCTGAAAAAAAAGTAGAATATTTTTTCACATCTGAAGAAACTAAGCGGATCTGGACGAATTGCAAAAGTGGCCTAATTTTGGCGGTGGGGGGGGGCTAATGGCCCCTCCCAGCCATGGCTGTTTGCATCACTGCTCCGGGTCAGAGTTCCAATTTTTTACTTACGCCCTTTTCCTCGTTTTCCTATACAGTGGTTTAAGTGAAAATTGAGAGCTAGTGAAACGATCAAAATTTTTCGGGCCCCCTTCCAATAGCCCCTAGTGGAGCCCATAAAAATTATTGAAAAAATTCGAGCTAGAGGAACTGTTCGAGTTCCTTCTCTTTTTTCCCACCCCACGAACCCTTAAAAACTTATTTACACCTAGAAATTACCATCGAAACAATGAAAATTACGTTTAATCAGTTTAAATTAAATTACGTTTAATTTAATTTTAGTCTTTACGTTAACTAATTATTTAACATAACATCGTTAAATAAATTAAAGGCTAAACACCCGGCTTTACGTTTAATTTATTTAACATAACATCGTTAAATAAATTAAAGGCTAAACACCCGGCTTTACGTTTAATTTATTTAACATAACATCGTTAAATAAATTAAAGGCTAAACACCCGGCTTTACGTTTAATTTATTTAACATAACATCGTTAAATAAATTAAAGGCTAAACACCCGGCTTTACGTTTAATTTATTTAACATAACATCGTTAAATAAATTAAAGGCTAAACACCCGGCTTTACGTTTAATTTATTTAACATAACATCGTTAAATAAATTAAAGGCTAAACACCCGTCTTTACGTTTCATCTCAGTTAAAAATCTAAACTAACGACAGTCTCTCATAGAATATGAACTCATCACCTAGTGCTATGAAGTCACATATCCTGCTCAGTATATAACTTACCAAATTAGTTAATCAATTAACCTAATTAGATAATTAGTTAATCAATAAACCTAATTAGATAATTAGTTAAGCAATTAACCTAATTAGATAATTAGTTAAGCAATTAACCTTATTAGATAATTAGTTAATCAATTAACCTAATTAGATAATTAGTTAATCAACTAACCTAATTAGATAATTAGTTAATCAATTAACCTAATAAGATCATAATTAGTTAATCAATTAACCTAATTAAATAATTAGTTAATCAACATAATTAGATAATTAGTTAATCAATTAACATAATTAGATAATTAATGAATCAATTAAAATAATTAGATAATTAGTTAATCAATTAAAATAATTAGATAATTAGTTTATCAATTAACATAATTATATAATTAATTAATCAATTAACCTAATTAGATAATTAGTTAATTAACCAAATTATTAATTTATATGTACTTAATAACTTTAAGAAAATTCAAGTAGTGCAGACCACATGGCCATTATAAACTATGCAGCTGAAAAATACAATTAAACATTATAATTTCAATTTACATGTAACTGCTTATAATTAATATAATTACTATTTATGCTATGCCATCTGCTTAGTGACGTCAATGGCTTTAATGATGACGTCAGGCAGTACAACCGATGACGTCGATGACCATGTGATCACAGAGCATTGTCAGTTTGAAACATTCAACGCTTCCTGTAACCATGGCAACGCAATTCTCATGACGTCAGCGGTGTATGGACGACTCAGACTAGGCAGGTAGGAGATTGATTGATTATTTTATTGATTGATTGATTAATTGATCGATTGATTGATTGATTGATCGATTGATTTATAAATTTATTTATTTATTTATATATTAATGATTGATTTATTTATATATTTATTTATTTATTTAATTATTTATTTATTTAGTTACTTATTTAATTATTGACTTATTGATTGATTATTTGATTGATTGATTGGTTGCTTAATTGATTAGTAAGCCAATTTATTGATTGATCGCTTGTTAACAGATCACCAAGCTACATTTTGCGTCTGATTACACATGCATCCTCTCTCAGAGACTCTCCTATATCTCAGATTAGTTTTGTAACATTAAACCTGGGCCTAGTCCTTTCGTAGTCTCGTAAACTACGTTGTTGTTGTTGTGTAAGATTGTGTTTGTTGTTGTTGTTGTTGTTTTTGTGTAAGGTTGTTGTTGTTGTTGATGTTTAAGGTTGTTCTTGTTGTTGTGTAAGGTTGCTGCTATTGTTGTGTAAGGTTGTTGTTGTTGTTGTTGTGTAAGGTTGTTCTTGTTGTTGTGTAAGGTTGTTGTTGTTGTTGTTGGTGTGTAAGATTGTTGTTGTTGTATAAGACTGTTATTGTTGTTTTTGTTGTTGTGTAAGGTTGTTGTTGTTGTGTACGGTTGTTGTTGTGTAAGATTGTTATTGTTGTTGTTGTGTAAGGTTTTTATTGTTGTTGTTGTGTAAGGTTGTTGTTGCTGATGTGTAAGATTGTTGTGTAAGGTTGTTGTTGTTGTTGTGTAATTTTGTTGTCGTTGTTGTGTAAGGTGTGTGAGGAGGGACTTCGGTACTCTGGGATGCACGGCGGATGTGCTGAACCACGCAGACTGGATGTGCTCCGGGAGACAGTCCTGTTCCTGGAATGTCGCTGATCTGGGACAGCAGCGAGTCCAACCGTGTCCGGATGACTTTAGCTCCTACCTGGAGGCGTCCTACCGCTGCGTCCCAGGTGAAAGATCATCCTTCCACCTGTAGGTGGAGAGACAGAGAGACATATGTTTATTTCGACAACAAACATCAGTGTAAAGTCGCATACATACAAAGTATACAAAAAGAGAAATAAAAGTGCACGATTAAAACATAATCAATGATGCAAAATTAAACACTTAAAAACACTTAAAATTAAAACAATCCCAATACCATTCAATCGGTCCCTAGTGAGAGCATTGCTCTATCTAGCTAGTCGTAGATAGGATCAACATATTAACTATTTACTCGACAAATAACTAGTCTAATGATGGTTAATAGGTTGTTGATGGGATCAAGCAACGAATTAACTATTTATTCTACCAATAGATAATCTAATTAACTATTTATTCTACCAATAGATAGTCTAATTAACTATTTATTCTACCAATAGATAGTCTAATTAACTATTTAGTCTACCAATAGATAGTCTAATTAACTATTTATTCTACCAATAGATAGTCTAATTAACTATTTATTCTACCAATAGATAGTCTAATTAACTATCTATTCTACCAATAGATAGTCTAATTAACTATTTATTCTACCAATAGATAGTCTAATTAACTATCTATTCTACCAATAGATAGTCTAATTAGCTATTTCAGTATTACCGTCTATTGCAAATAAATTGTTGTAAAGCAAATGAATCGTCCTCTAATCTGCTGTAGGATGTATTTTTATTGTAACTCAATCTATGTAAATTAATTTAATATTAATATTCTAGAACCACCTCAACAGCAGATTGAGGCATTTAATTAACTTTACAATCCATTATTAATTTAATTTGTATAAATTTATTTTTTATTTATTTATTTATTTATTTAATTAAGTTTAATGAATATAATCAACATGAATATAATTAATATATTTAGCGTTACGTAACGTTAATAAACGTATAATGCAGCAGTTAGTTAAATGTTGTTTACGTTACAGTGGATGACTCATCATGCTCAGGCCTACAGCGCAGGCCTATAACAGCAGTCACGCCCTATGGCTACGTCTCTAGCCTGCAAGACACGCCTCATACACATATCAGCCAATCAGAAGAGATTATTAGAAATTTAGTCACGCCCCCGGCCCGCCCACCATGCGGCTATCTCATTCAAGGTCAACCCGGGCAAAAAATAAACATCTCCATTTTCACATTTTACCCCCCTGCCAGGAGGAGAGGGGATGCTGGTGAAATCGATGAGAGGGGTGCTTTGAAAGAGGTGGGGATGAGGATTTTGAAGGATTCGAGGGAGTTTGAGGGGACGTCGTGTAGAAGAATTGTTATAATCAGGGACAGAGTCACGGGTAAAGAGGGGTCGGTGTGCTATCAATTGGTTTGTACGCTTATTCTTCATGTCTTTCTAAATAAATGTGCTTATTTATTGTTATTTTTCCAAATAAATGTGTTTAATTATTTCTATATTTCTAAATGTATGTGTTTGTTTATTTTTATTTTTCTAAATAAATGTTTTCATCTATTTTTATTTTTCTAAATAAATGTGTTTATTTATTTTGAGGATGAACATGAATATTTTATTCTGGTTTGACAGAAAATACCGCAATAAAGCAAACAATCATTTAATAAGAATTAAACGCCCGTATTCTGACCATAAGGCAATGTCAGGGACGTCTCAAGTAGACTCAGCACCTACAGACACCAAGGCACCACACGATGGTAACCGAGTATACAGAGACCAAAAGAGAAAGAGAAATCAAGACAGTGCAAGTCCAAGATCCAAGGCCAGGGGATCAGAATTTTAACGTATGGCGAAATTAATTTGTATTTTAGCATATACAGTATGTCCTAACAATATTCGTTATCTATTATCATGGGGGGGGGGCCGGATTAGCGCACTCGGTTAAGCTGCGCGTCAGTTGAACGAAGTTAAGCTCCATCGCGCCGGTTAGTACTTTGTGGGCGACCACCTTAGAAGACCGAGTGTTGAGAGCTTGGAAAGAAAAAAATCCCGAGGGTATTGGAAGGTTATTCTTAAATCCGCGCCGGCTGCAATTGATGCGACAACAAAAGGCAACGATTACTAATAACCATGAAGGGGAATGGAGGAAATAACGAAAACTACAAAAACAGAAACCAAGAAAGGAAACTATGTAGCACTTGCGGTATGTCAAGTATGTAACTACGCGAACAAAAAAATATATATCTATATTCGAAGCCAAATTTAAACCCTGATCCGTTTAGACTGGATATTATTAATGCTAAACTTCACTGGAAATAAATCATTCAAGATGTCTAACCCCTACTACAAAAGAATACTAAAATATTGATTCATAGATCGCAAAATTCACAACTGTAGCCTAATGTTCATTCATTTATCACAATCTTACAGCGGTAAACTAATCCCAGACTGTTCATACCATTTTGTTGTATTTTACGAGCATATTTTAATATGTGAACATGAAGAAGAAAGTAAAAGACAGAGAATCGTCGAGGCGTTGTATACCAGGGACCTGCCAGTAGGCAGGGCACTAAGAGAGAGAGGGAGAGAGAGAGTGATGAGATTTTATAATGTATCGCTATAACTTATAAGGCACACCCACTGATCATACAAAATATATTAACATATTTATGCCCAGCCTCATCAACAAGCAGACAAGGGTGTGGCTTCAGGCGGGAGGCGGGGCGAAGAAGCCGCTAATGGGCGGAGTCGAGAGAGACATTTGTTTACATCTGACAGTCACGTGGTAGAGATGATTGTTCTCGGTACTCAACAGATGGAGGCACATTATCAACAACAGCCACAACATGAAAAGCTTCGTTCAACTGAGAGACAACAACAACAGTTGATTCCAAGATTTTTGCTTCACTATAGGGGTAACCTTTCGCGGAACCTGCACATTTATTTGATTTATGGGCTAATCGAAATAAATCACATGCACGATATGAAAAGGCTCTATAGTTTGCAAGCACTAATATTAATTGCCGATTAGCAATAGGTCCAATCAGTTAACAGCAATGATCAACTGTAAGTGTGAAAGCTCAAATAATGACAAAACTGAAACAGGGCGCAGTTATATACGTTAACCTGTAATAATCGCCTATTTTGGATAAAAAATGTTTGTAGTACGATGCATTCTACATTATAATAAATATTATAGTTATTGTTGCAGCTGTTGTGTAATTTCTGTATTTTTGGCCTACTAGTAGATTTTAAAATGCTAATTAAACAAGAGCCCAGCAATGCGTGATATTTTTACTTTAAGCTTAATTGTGAAAATAAATTTTTCGTTTTGATTTATTCATTATTTTGTTTGATTAATTACTCATGTATAATAATTAGAATATGAAATACCATGAACATGATTATGGAAGTAGATGTGTAGATATATACATAAATGTGTTAATTTATTAGAGTTACTTCATCGATAAGTAGTATATAATTAATAGAGTTGTTAGATGTCCCTGACATCATCCCTGGTTGAGGAAACGGAAGTTAAACCTTTATTACTATTATTATTATTATTATCAATATCTGCCAAATTGAAGCCGCTAATATCATCTTCTGCTTGCAGTGCACGGCTGCGCTAGACCTTCCTTCCCTGGGTCACACGTAACGATGACGTCAGCGGAAAGTGTGTTGGTGGTGTGTAACGTCACCAGAGAGCGCTGGACGCTGACTTGTGTGGGGGTGGAGTGGAAGGGAGAGGTAGGGGTGTGCGCTCAACAGGCGGGGGGATTCAAAGCTGGTATTTCAAATTTGTTTATAATGGAGGAAAAATTATTTAGCTGTTACTAAAAGTAGCAAATAAAATGCTAATGTCCATTTCATCCTCCACTGACTGTGTCAGGCGTGTGTTACACAGTGTCAGGATTTTAAACAATTCCTAAATTATAGAATGTAGTACTTAATTTGCAATTATTACTAAACTTATAATAAAAAGACGCACGCAATAGTTACAGCATGATCCGAGCAAAGCATTCTTCATTGGCATTAGATCTTTGACAATGTAGAATAGTGAAACAAACATCGAGTACTTTAGTGCTAGAGAGCAATGCTGTGCTTAGAAAGAAGTTGTTTCAGGAAGAAGCGAATTTACTATATAGCCAGCGTCTCATTTGAACTGAAGACCATTGACTTGAAGCTCTTGATTTCACTATAAAGCTGGTAAAGCTAAGATTAACGTCGTTTCCTCACTCGAAAGCGATGTCAGTGACGGGAGAGCCCAGGATTTGAACCCCGCACCTAGTGATCATCGGGCGAGTATATTACCGACGTCGCCACTGGCTCCAGCTAGTGTAAATCAGAATCAATAATCCCTCTACCTATAAAGAGCAGACAACTAAGTCTTAATCTAACTATTACTACTATAGCAACTACAAGTCAATACTAATTATATGTTTAATTACTAATAATTATTATTTATTGCTTTTCATTGTATTGATGATCTCAAGGACAAGATGACGATCAAACAGAAACTGATGGCATTTGGTCAACATTTAGAACAGAGTGGCAAACTTCTAAAGGTTAATTAATCAATTACCATGTTAATTAAACCATTATTGATTGCCTAAAGTCTCTACAATTTAATAATTGTGTCTATTTAGGAAGTTACAGCATGTTTGTCTAACAACTAGGTGGTCGCAGGTAAGAATACACAACTGACCGTCTGTACCGTATCTTACTGTACCGTATCTTACTGTACCGTATCTTACTGCGTAGCTTGTGGTCTGCATTTATCTAGTATCTCAATGGTGCTGAACGCTAGAGAGGGAGAGAGACAGAGAGAGAGAGAGAGTGAGCGAGAGAGAACAAAGATATAAACAGCGAAAGACAGAGAGAGTAAAGAGAGAGAGAGAGAGAGAGAGAGAGAGATTATAAAATCAGACAATGAACTAGACGTATTGTAGCGTACTTCTGATAGTCTATTATTTGTACTGTCAGGTCTTTCTATAGTGATTGGACTTGGAATAGTGCTTGGTGTCATCATAGGCATGCTGCTGCTCGTAGTGGCTACGTTCCTCATTAAAGGGTTTGTTCACGCAGCTCTCTCTCTTATGGATCTATTATCCATTTCACCGGTTCTGTGTATTTTGGATTGCTGCAACCATATCTCGCCAGGATTCAATCAATCAATAAAGGTTTAACGTCCGGTTCCTCTCTATGAGGCAATGTCAGGGACGTCTCTTGCAGACTATACTCAAACAGGCGCCAAGCACCACATGATGACAACTGAGTACGCAGAGACCACAAGAGAAAGTGAGATCAAAACAATGCAAGTCCAAGATCCAATGCAAGTGGGTCAAAATTTAGACTTATGGAGGAAAGAGATGAGTTTTTAGCTTGCCAATGAAAGCACCAATACAATTACAAGATGGAAGATCTTGTGGCAGAGAGTTCCATATTGTTGGAGCAGAAAACATGATTCTGCTAAAATCTCTCCATCCAGCTCTCCGTCAACTCAGTTGCAAAGCGATAATTAAGAGTTTATTAAATTTTTTAAATTTATTTTATTCAATCCCAATAATTTGAAATTCGAGAAAACGAATATAGGTTTGATTCCTGTAACATTGAAAAACAATGTCTAAATAGCGTAAGGTAACGTCATGAAGTTTTAAATGACAAATCCTGAGGTGCATTGAACCGTCGTGGGTTCGAATCCCGGCCGCGCTGATCTGAGAGTAAAATCTCGGACATTCACTGGACAGGTTATACGGAAAATGGTCTAAATTGCCATAACGGTTTAAGCATGTGGTGTTAAAAGTGATAGATATCAACATAGTTGATTATTCACTATAATGCGTGTTTAATGTTATATGCTTGCGATTTCTGATACTTTCTAGGAGATGCCTGTAATATCAAATGATATTTTGTTATATCACGGATTTGTATCAAGTCTGTAATAATGATATTATGTGATACCTTTTATTTTATATCACTGATATGTAGTCTAGTGCGTTATTTTGTGATACTTTATACCGCATATATGCACTATTGTGATACTTAATAGTGGCCATAAATAATGGCCATAGTGGCCATAGATAATGGTCATAAATAGTGGCCATAGATAACGGCCATAGTGGCTATAGATAATGGTCATAAATAGCGGCCATAGTAGGCATAAATAATAACGCACTATTCTGATACTTTATACCACAGACATGCTATCTAGCGCACTGTTATTATTATTTTATACCACAGACATGCTATCTAGCGCACTGTTATTATTATTTTATACCACAGACATGCTATCTAGCGCACTGTTATTATTATTTTATACCACAGACATGCTATCTAGCGCACTATTATTATTATTTTATACCACAGATATGCTATCTAGCGCACTATTATGATACTTTATACCACAGATATGCTATCTAGCGCACTATTATGATACTTTATATCACAGATATGCTATCTAGCGCACTGTTAATATTCTGATACCACAGATATGCCTGTACCTCTGGACTGCGTGCTAAGCGTTCATCTGCTGCAGAAATCCCTCAACCCAACATCAGGGAGCTAACCCAGCGCTTTCACACAGCCTCATCCTCACCCAACAAGCGGAGTGGCACCGCTTTTGGACCACCTTACTTAACAAACTCACAAGAACTGCAGCGATTGAATCACGACCCCTGTGCACTTGAAAAATTTGAGCAGAAAACTGAATTGACTTGTAACAGGCGTCATCTGCCTAGGTTATACGTTCATGGCGGGTCTGGTTTAGCTAGTGACATCTGTGGAATATCGGATTCTTACAGATCTTTTTGTAGCTTTTGTTCGTCAGATGTTGCTACTGTTTCGACTGCAGTGCCAGAATTATCTGAACACTGCTGTCCTAACACTATAGGCCTTGACGACGGTAGCCTTGACAACGGTTACTATGACAACACAGGAATTAAATCTTTAACAACTCTGCGAGCAAATAAAGAACTAACTCACAGCAAGTTATAGACACTTTGTAAGGAATTCACTTTTTCAGTGGAATTTTTACTATTGTGGTTGCTATTTTTAATTTTATTGTTATTTGTTAACTCCTTAAAAGGCGGCTTCTTTTTTCCTATTTAAATCTTGCTCTCCACTCGGAAATGCCCTGTCAACAAACGTACTACGGAAACAAACTGCATTGTATCGCTGCAGAGCCATTGAAAAACGTTGCCACAGGAAAGATTTATCACGTAGATCTCCAGTAACAGCAGTAGTCCTCTTGCCTATCACATCAATGAAGTCTGTGCCTACAGAATTCATCGGTCCCAAGGTCTCAAAGGCTATGAGTACCAAAATGCACTTACGAGATAATTCGTAGTATTTAACGAGTTTTCTGCTAGCAGCTGCTTCGGCCACAGAACTAGCAGCACAGCTTGAAATGCAAATGTTACTAGCGGCAAGAGTGTCAGTGACAGTGACGTCCCATGTAAGACATTTGCTCTCTGACCTGGGAATTTGAGTTACTCCATCAGGTCGCTTCCCATCAGATCTGAGCAGCCCAGAGGTTCTTCGATTCCCGGCCGCGCTGATCTGAGAGTAAAATCTCCGACATTCACTGGACTAGTTACGCATAAAATGGAATAAATTGCCAATCGGTTTAATCATGAGGTATTACAAATTATAAATTTTTTATTTTTTTAAATATTTATTCCGTGTAATTACACACATGATATACCGCATGTGCTGCATAGTTTCCTTTCTTGTGGTTGCTGGTTTTGTAGTTTTCGCTATTTTCTCCTTTTTCCTACCATGTTTATTAGTAATCGTTGTCCACAGAGTACTAACCGCGCGCAACGTGGTGTTACTTTGTCAATTGACGCGCAGCTTAACTGTTTGCGCTAAATCCCCTCCAATATTTCTTCAAGATATCAACCTAGTTGATCGTTCCACTATACTGTGTGTTATTATTATAACTAGTGTGCTCATTAGCTGCTTCTCTACACCGGTACACCTGGTTTCTTGAAGAACCCCCTTTGGGCTTCCGACATTGAAGTTATCATATATTAAAAAATATTAAAATAAGTAATTAATTAAAATATAAAATTAATTAATTAAAAGTATTAAAATAAGTAATTTTGTTGTGCTAAGTTCTATTACAATATCGGCCGCCTTGATCTTGAGAGGAGTGGAGCGTTATTTACTAGGGACATGCCAGTAGGCAGTGCACTAAGAGAGAGATAAACAGATATGCAAGAGAGCTGCAGATTTTAGCACACTGAATTAGTAATTTAGGTATAAACAGGAGGCTTACGCAGCGGAACTACGAAGTTGTAGAGTCCACATAGTTGAATTATATACAGAAGTCAGATGCTGAAAAGGGCGACCATTGCTTAGTCTCGATGTTGTCATTGACTACTGTAGCATTCTAATTGCTGTTAACGGTGCTTCATGCCACTTCAACGTTTAGACTTACGTTTAAGTGAATTGTCATCCATGAACCCATGATGACAATTATCACGTTTAATATCTCATCTCTAAATCGCTACATTAAATTTTTCGAATTATGTTACCAGCCCACTGAATATCCGAGATGTTACTCTCTTATTACTTCATCTGGGAACCGTTCCTAGAATCTCAGGAACTTACGCAACAAGAGAAAACTTAC
>CAJHZI010000651.1:155000-160000 GCA_905160935.1 Enchytraeus crypticus | reverse complement strand
GAAGGAGAGAGACAGATAACGGTAGAAATAGAAGGAGAGAGACAGATAACGAGAGGAATAGAGATAGAGAGACAGGTAACTGTAGGAATAGAAGAAGAGAGACAGATAACAGAGACAGTTATCTGTTTCTCTCCTTCTATACGGTAGGTATAGAAGGAGAGAAACAGATAACGGTAGAAATAGAAGGAGAGAGACAGATAACGGTAGAAATAGAAGGAGAGAGACAGATAGCGGTACCAGTATAATGTTGAATTAGCCGCTCAATGCTTGGCTAATGATCGAGTGCTCTTTAATGTCTACCCGTGTTTATTTGTTAATGCGGGAGCCTCCGCTGTAGTTAAGCCTTCAATTAGACCGGCATTGACCCTAGCGATCGCTTACGATCTTCAGATTAAATTGAACAATTTATTTGATTATTCCTCGGCTTGTTTGCTAAACAAATCAACCTCGCCGAAGCTGAGGAATGAAACGATAAATTACCTCAAAGCGAAAAGTTTATTCTACTAAAATATCTCAGGAAAACTGACTCATTTTGGTTACGGTAAAATCTGACATATTTAGTTTCTCGATGTCCCATTGGTCAATGTGTACTAAAGTGAATGATAAAAAATTAAGCCTATACTAATGTAAAGTAACTTCGCGACTGGCTGGAACCAGTGGCGAAGTCGGTAAGACCTTAGACCGCGGATCAGTATGTGCGGGATTCAAAAACTGGGCTCACCCGTCACTGACATCGCTTTCGAGCTAGAAAACTGTCGTTTTCCGTAGCTTTACCAGTTTCTACTTTAAAATACACAGTTTTTTTCATAAAATTTTAAATTACTTTTCTTGTGAACCTTGGTCTTCCTCAAACGGACCCCCGCACCTAACCTCAACCCCCCCCCCCCAACCAATCCACCCACCCACTGGCACGACACCCCCGGGGAGCTATTATCTACAGGAGGTGCTAATATTGGATGTTTAGTTGTCGTTAACCTTTCAGCACCATCTGTCGAATAAACACTGACCTACAGCTATCTCTCTCTCTCTCTCACCAGGGGGCGACATTTCTATGAGAGGCAGTTCAGCATTCAATAGAATTATAGTGAAAATTGATCTCATCGTCCGTGACGTGTCTGACGTCATTCCTAGATGAGAAAAATGACGTTAAACCTTAAATATATTCAATAGCATTATAATAACTGCCGTCACTTATGTCATACTGTCTTTAACTTCATAAAATAGGAAGAAGAGTTGGATAGGTCACATTAATTAACCTGGTCTCTCCCGTCACTGACATCGCTTTCGAGTGAGGAAACTGACTTTAAAAATTAGCTCCTTTTTTCTACCACAGAGACCAGTGTGTATGCTAAGGTTAACGTTATTACCGAAGATTATAAACATGTTGCCACGCACTAAGGCTTTCTGAATCAATGAACTTTTATTTTAAAGCAGTTATAGGTCGAGTAGACAAAGATGGTGGGTAGGAATATGTACCTTAGCCCTATAGTGGAGATCATGCATGTGCCTTGGACCTGCCGTTGTCTTTCAATGGACTCATCCAATTAAGGTCATACGACACACTGAATGAGGTTAATCACAGGATTTCCGATGAATCCTGGTATTTTATATACCAGGAGCCTGGTATTTTCTATAAGGGTGGAGCCAGCGGCGAAGTTGGTAAGACACTCGACCGCGGTTAGTATGCGCGGGGTACAAATCCTGGGCTCGCCCGTCGCTGACATCGCTTTCGACTGACGAAACTGACGTTAATTTTAGCTTTTAGCTTTAGCTTTTGCTTTATAGATCAACTTTCAAATCTAATTATAGCTCTGATCAACACTTCTGTACTGTTTAATTCCACGTGAGTGAGGTGCGAAGGGGTGAGGAGGGGGTGACTTGGGTGGGGAGGGACTGATGGGGGGGGGGAGATTTCCTGAAGGAATTTGACTTTTAGTTGTATCTCCACAGGAACCCTGACCTCTCTCCACTGATCAGCAGTCATCCTGTCTCTCAGAAATATATTATACTATATATTATAAAATATATACCATGAATATTCCCCGTATTGTGTCCGGATCGTTTGAAGAATTTGACCAACCGGTGACTGCACGTGTCGTAGAATGCGACTAAAGCACTAAGATTCATACCAACGTCAGAAAGGGCATTTGTTTGGTGAGCGCCTGGGCTCCAGTAATTGGCACAGAACTTAAACGAATGGATAAAAGAAAGTCTATTCGTATCCCGACCCTGATTAAACTGGGATTTAAGGGAAGATGAAGATGATGATGATATACTATGAATATATTATACTATGAATATACTATATTATCTTATTCTGGTTAATTATTGGTTATTTTAGATAAATTAGATCCTCTTCATCGTATATGAAACTACCTAGCGTTTTTTAGGAGGCGACTACGCGAGATTGTAGCGTATTTTACGAGGCGACTTCGCTAGATTCTAGAGTGTTTTATGATATAAAAATAAATAAATAAATCCTCATACCACTAAACTCTCTTGCGTATTTTAAAATCTTGAATTCACAGATGAAACAAGGCACTTTGACTCATACCTACACTGTACATGTACATACAACGTTTAGTGCCAGCTTGGACTCCAGACATCAGATCATCAATCTCATCTCATCGAATCTTCATTACAGCAATCGTCCCCAGGAAACAACTCTAGTACTCTACATACACCCCACCCCCACAATACATACCCCGTCATACAAAACCCCACACCCTAATGATCCTAAATCTCTCTCACCCTAATGATCCCAAATCTCTCTCTCTCTCTCTCACCCTAATGATCCCAAAAATCGCTCACCCCAATGATTCCAAATCTCTCTCACTCCAATGATCCCAAATCTCTCTCACCCCAATGATTCCAAATCTCTCTCACTCCAATGATCAAAAATCTCTCTCACCCCAATGATCCCAAATCCCTCTAACCCCATTAACACCAATCCTTCAAACTCCAGTGATCCCAAACCCACTTTCCAGTGGTTCTAATTCCAACAATCCAGATATCTCAAATATCAAAACGTGCAGCGCATCCCATATACTACTCATCCAATTCCCTCACCTTATTTATCCCTATACCCACATCTATGTGATCCTAAATCCCTCACTCCGGGTGTCCCGAACCTTACAACCCACTCTCTCTCTCTCTCTCTCTCTCTCTCTCTCTCTCTTAGTGCACTGCCTAGTGGCAGGTCTATGGCATATGGCGCCATGGACCTGCCAGTAAGTCCACCACAACCCACTATCCAATGATAACAAGTTTATAACTTAACATCCCACACCACAAACATCAAGGAAAGAAAAAATACTTTTCTTGAGGCTGGAGTCGTACAATAAATTCGAGTGAAGGCATTAAATTATCGCAGTACAAGTATTGCATATTTAACGCCTGTTTTCTCTATCCGCTGACTATGTGAGGGAGGCTGGAGGGGGTACTAGTCCCCCACCCCACACTCTCCTGACTCTCCCACCCTTGACACTGGATTCGTTCCCGAGTCCCCACATTATTATAGATTCATCGATCCCGAATATCTACCGCACTTCCGTCGCTAAATACAGAAACGATCCAAATCCTCAAAACTGAGAAGTCTCACAAAGCGATGATAGAGTTGAATCGTGTCTCTGGTGTAACTGTGTAGTTATGATCACAAGTAATTAGTGATATAAAGTCATAATCTGTATGATTGATAGAGGTAAGCTCAAGAGTCATCTAAAACAAATTCTCCAGGCAGTGCCTAAACAAATAACAAACACACAGTTTCTAAACAGTTCCTATGTATGCTTGATCTCTTTATAGTATTAAACAAAGTTTTTACAGGATAATAAGAACCCGATGGTCTGCATAAGTTAACTTTTTTCACATTATTATGTTGGTCGTAACTAGCAGGAGAATGCTTTAACGTAATTACTGAATACAGATATCGCTTAAACACATTAAGATCAGTTCTGTACTTAGCCGTCACGGCATAAAGATCGCAGAGTTGTGACCACGGTGTTGTGGTTGCTTTGAAATCCAACTTTTTGTTCTTTGACTCCACGAGGATTTTGAGGGGTTTGATAAGATTGGGAGGGAGACCTGGTGAGTGAGGGGAGGGATATAGCCAGGCCACCCTTAGATCAACCCAATCCTTAGGGTCTCAATCCAAAGTCATGGACTGCCATAATAGAAAGTATCAAACTAGTCTTGCTTATGAAATAAAGTTTATAAAACCTACAGATGACCAAGAATGTAGGCACAACATTTTACTGAATTGTTTTCATAAGTAAACATTTTTATTTTTTTAAATATAGTAAATTTTTGTTTCAGAAGTAATATTTTTATTTGTAAAAAAGACAGTTTCCTAAGTTTGCACATGACGTACATGTCACACTGCAGTTCATTGGTTTAAGGTTTGACTATTGAGCAAGAGGCTTTGTATTCTACCCCTGCTCTACACGCGTCTTGTAATTATAAAGAACCATCTTGAATTTATTAAACGATGCCATGATGTTCTTCTCGAGATCATCAATGCTAAATGTTTCACGCAACTAGGTAGCTCGTTGCTGTTGCTCTAAGACATGTCTTCAATAGCTATCGTTGTTGCTCTAAGACATTTCTTCAGTCAATTCTTTAAGCTGTTGTTGTTGCTCTAAGGCAAGCCTGAAATCAATTAATTCAGTATAGCATGGCTGGAGCCAGTGGCGAAGTCAGTAAGATACTCGACCGCGGATCAGTAGGTGCGTGTTCAAATCCTGGGCTCGCCCGTCACTGACATCGCTTTCGAGTGAGGAAACTGACGTTAACCTTACCTTTACCAGCATAATGAGCATTAATTCAGCTTTATACACAGAACTGTAGCATGTTTTATTATTATGATATTGTAAGTAGGTGCATTTACTAAAGTTTGTAACTTTGTAAGTTTTTTTTCATACGTGTGTTTATTACTCTCTTCATGTCTATCAGTACGTGTGTTAGCACTGTATGTACGTCTATTAGTATGTGTATTTTGCTCT
>CAJHZI010000651.1:0-152500 GCA_905160935.1 Enchytraeus crypticus | reverse complement strand
ATAAAAGTGTAGACACAAGACAAAGAGTGCTGGTGTATAAAAGTGTACACACTCGACAAAGAGTGTAGGGTGTATAAAAGTGTAGACACTCTACAAAAATTTGCTTGGGGGAGGCTGTTAAATGTTGATAGATGGAGAGGGAATGAATCATTGGAGGGAGTGGCAGGACGACCAAATAGATGATTTGGTAATGATGATGATTTTTTGATGAATTCATGTTTTGTCATAACTCGCCGGTGTAGAGATTGTAAGGGAAAATAAAGGATTAAGTTGTTGAAATAGAACTAGTGTAAGCATCGGACCTGCAGAAATGCAATGCAGTGATTAGTGTTATGGGTCTATCGTTACTTTTCTTTCCTACTTTTCTAAGTCTACTTTTCATTAAAACCTTCAATAATTATTACAAAGGAAAAAGCTTGACACAAAATGACGATTTTTCCAGAATGGACTGAAAATAATTTAACGAGTTTGCCTGTTGAGAAATCCGTCCAGATCTTTTTAAAATCTTTCTTATTTGAAGCTGCGCATACTCTCTCAGGATCTGCGAGGCTTGTGGGGATTTAAATAAAACTTAATTCAATAATTCCTACTCCATCCAGTTCGATGAAGAGACGCAGAGAGAGAGAGAGAGAGAGAGAGAGAGAGAGAGACAGACAGACAGTCAGACAGACAGACAGACAGAGAGACGGATCGACAGACCGACTGAAAGACACAGATGGGAGATATTGAGAGAGATGAGAGAAAGAGTGAGAGACTACGAAGGACGACCTTCAGAGAATTTCGCAAATTCAACATAAATACCGATTTAAATAATGGCATTGAGAGAGAGAGAGAGAGTTAGAGAGAGAATATACTATATATATATATATATATATATATATATATATATATATATATATAGAGAGAGAGAGAGAGAGAGAGAGAGAGAGAGAGAGAGAGAGAGAGAGAGTGCATTGCAGAGTGGAGGAAATATAATTTAGTCCGAGGGATATAGAATAAAGAGGGAGTGAAGACGGCGTAAAGCAAAGCCATCAATAATCCAATTAGATGTAAACTCATCTCGTCACGAGAGGGCGACGTTGTGCAGAGCATGCTGGGATAGCTATTTCAATGGCACTCTAATAGACTGGAGTAGGAATATAATAACCTCTAGTAACTTACTATTACATTAATCTTTGTGACGGTAGCTCGAGTGTGTCGAGTCGTCTTGAAGAGAGGCCCTGTGCTTCTGAATCTTGAGGTTAAACACACTACAACCTACTGGAGTAGATCCTACAATGATCCTCTCGGAACAATGGCATAGGTATGACAGAAACAATGACATAGCTTTGACAGAAACAATGACATAGGTATGACAGAAACAACGGCATAGGTATGCCAGAAATAATGACACAGCTATGACAGAAACAATGACATAGGTATGACAGAAACAATGACCTAGCTATGACAGAAAAAATGACATAGGTATGACAGAAACAATGATATAGGTATGACAGAAACAATGGCATAGGTATGTCAGAAATAGTGACATAGCTATGACAGAAACAATGACATAGGTGTGACAGAAACAATGACATAGGTATGACAGAAACAATGACATAGGTATGACAGAAACAATGGCATAGGTATGACAGAAACAATGACATATCTATGCCAGAAACATCGGCATAGGTATGACCGCTAGTCGAACCAAAGACTCTCAATAAATCTCAATAAGTCTAAATCTTTCATTCTTTCTCGAGACTATATAATAGCAGATATGATATGAACAAGAAATATACATTTGTACATATAACTACTAATCTCTGGTGGTTTTCCATCTTTCTGATGTTACGCTATTGAAGAATCCGTTTAAGAAGTGAACTCGTGAACTCTTAGTCACACGTCAGTTGTGCTATCAACTAATCCACTGATTTCCTTCTGATCCTGATGATTATGTGGAATGAGGAAGAGCAGCTGATTAGTAACTGGACAGGACATAAGGCACTTACACTCACTCCCTGCTCTTATCTTAGAGACGGGAATGTCAACAGGGTATTACAGGAATGTCAAGAGCAGTTATCATCATCCAATTCCTCACAGATATTCTCCGATTCCGTCTAACCATGTAGACATGAAGAGGAAAGCGGAAGACAGAGAAGAAGAAGAATGGAGGCGTTATATACCATGGATCTGCCAGTAGGAAGTGCACTGAGAGAGAGAGAGAGAGAGAGAGAGAGAGAGAGTGAAAGAGAAAGAGAGAGAGAGAGAGAGAGAGAAAGAGAGAGAGGAAAAAAGAAAGAGAGAGAGAGAGAGACCGTCTAAATATCTCTAATAATTCGTTTATTCGGCACGTCTGTCTGTACCAATGTTCAAAGATCTTTGATTAAAAGTGAGTCAGTGTAATTTGAATCAGGATTTTAGGCAACAAGATTTGAAAATTAAGACAACAGAACAGTAAATCATATCTTTATATCATTCAGCTGAATAAATTCATGGGCGTAGCATTGGGTATGAAGGGGGCTAGTGCATTAGTTTTGATGCTTAGTGCAATTTAAGCGTAAAGACGGGTGGATGAGTGACTTTTGATAGACTGGTGGAAGCAGTTGAACTGGTGGAAACTGTTAGACTGGTGGAAGCAGTTAGACTGGTGGAAACATTGGACTGGTGGAATATTGTTAGGACTTCACGACAGTATAGAGGGCTCATCTGGTAATGACGTAAGACTGTTAGACTGGGAAAGAGGTTGAAAGAATCTCTATGAAATGTTGAGATAGCCGAGCAGGCTTTTACTACTTCACATTTCTGTCTTCATCTTCACTCAAGATCACTTAGAGCAGCTGTTCTTCTATTAGAAATCTCTGTCGTCACTCAGTGTCATCTGCAATCTTACACTAAATGTCACCATGATAATAACACTGCAGTAGTGTCTGAGAGGCTTTATATTAGATGATATTAAAAAGCTGGTAAAGCTAATGTTAACGTCAGTTTCCTCACTCGAATGCGATATCAGTGACTCTCCATTTCTCTATTTCCTCACTAGAAGGTTTTCAACCTGTTACGTTCTCTCTCTCTCTCTCTCTCCCACTCTCTTTCTCTCTCTCTCTCTCTGCGTCTGTCTGTCTCTCACTCCCTCCCTCCCTCTCCCCCCCCCCTCTCTCTCTCTCTCTCTCTAAATGACTAACATCTTGCTCTGACACCTCTGGTCGATGGTCTATTCAGCTAATGAAACGAGATGATCCCACCCCCCCCACCCCAGCGTTCACTGTTACCTTCTCCCCATCTCAACCGTATTCAATGAGTGAGTGATATCCATTTTATCAGGTTCCTACCATACATTTTACACTACTTTTTATATAGCAGTGTATTGACAGGTGACCGGTCTTCCAGGCTGCTTACTTTTCATGATTAATCGTATCTTTATTGTTGATAGCGCCAATTGGCAGCAAGCTTCGATATACGATTAACCTTCTGTGGACTACAGAGGATATCCCGTTGGGCTGAATGAACTGAGATTTAATCCAGGACTGGTTTTGCTTCCATCTTTTCATTTTTATTGGATTTGCGCCGATTTGAAATTTTGAGTTTTTGCTCGTTGGCTTGGCTTTGATTATATAAGTTTAGATATTGTCATGGACAACAGCACACACTCACTCACGCACTCATTCACTCACTCACTCACTTACTCACTCACTCACTCCCTCACTCACTGATTCACTCTTTCTCTCTCTCTCTCATTCACTCACTCTCTCTCTCTCTCTCTCTCTCTCTCTCTCTCTCTACTCTCTATCTCTCTCTCTCTCTCATTGCACTCACACTCACTCTCTCTCTCTCTCTCTCTCTCTCTCTCTCTATTTCGTCTTTTTCGCTACACACATCCCACTCATGCTTCGTGCTCAACTATTTCTGTACTCCATATTTCTCTATCGCTCATTTTCTTTCTTTCGCCTTTCATAAAGCTCATTATACCAACGATGGATCATCCGCAGCCCCCCCCCCCCTACCTCCCCCCAATTCCTCCAAATATGGTTTCCTTCTCCCCCTCCCCACACAAAATCTCTTGTCAATGTAATTCCGTTCTACACAACATCGACCCTAAGCTCAACTCTCATTCATCTCTCTCCATTTTATCTTCATAATAAATAGATTTTAACGTCCGGCTCGTAATCTCACGATGATCATTGACTTATCTCTGACTGCATGATACTGCACTGACTGCAATGTACTTACACTGTTTTAAGAGCACAATCTGATTAAGAAATGGGTCATCTTGAGTTAATCCGCAATTTCAATCAATCAGTGAATCAATCAACAAGAATTTAACGTCCGGTTCCTCGCCATAAGACAATGTCAGGGACTTCTCTTGTAGAATTAACACAAACAGTCGCCAAAGCACCACACGGTGACGACTGAGTACACAGAGACCACAAGAGAAAACGAGATCCAAAACAGTGCAAGTCCCTGATTCAAGGCAAGCGGGTCAAAATTTAGACCTATGGCGGAAAGATATGGGTTTTTAGCTTGCCCAGGAAAGAACCTTATGAGAGTCTGATTTTTTATCATCGTATTTTACATGATAACTAAATCACACAGTATAATGAAATGAGAGTCCAAGGTGATATCTATTTCTATTAAAACCACAAGTAAATCATTCGGTAAGGTCTAGTCAGTGTTGACTACGATTATCTCTCTGATCAGCTCTTTCGGGAATTGAACCCACGATAAGTCATTCGATATTTAGTTACGTTAGCTAAGGTTCTTGCACACTATTTAGAATGGGACATTCAAATACTGAAATAAAGTTA
The DNA here is from genome assembly GCA_905160935.1 of Enchytraeus crypticus. Classification (NCBI taxonomy): domain Eukaryota; kingdom Metazoa; phylum Annelida; class Clitellata; order Enchytraeida; family Enchytraeidae; genus Enchytraeus; species Enchytraeus crypticus. The sequence goes on along the minus strand of CAJHZI010000651.1, from coordinate 147,716 downwards.
ATAAAAAGCTAATGTTAACGTCAGTTTCCTCACTCGAAAGTGATGTCAGTGACGAGCGAGCCCAGGATTTGAACCCCGCACATACTGATTCGCGGTCGAATATCTTACCCGCATTGCCACTGGCTCCAGCAAAAATACACAATGTGCACTGCATGCACACGATCAATTGTTTGCAATCCTCTCAGATAGTAGTTTTGCTTGGCGCTCAGAAGCCATCACGTGACATTTGGCGAGTATATCTGTTAAATATTTTACTGGAAATGCACGTATTTATATTTCATATATATCTAAAGGTTACATAAGGTATGGATAAGGCACAGACTTTGTGAAGGGATTAACTTGTTGATCTAAGGAGTGCTCTTATGGAGCGAGAAAACAGACTTTGAGCATAAATGTGTACCTTGAGTCTGCCACTTGGCAGTGCATTGAAGAGGATCTAAACATTCTGTAGAGTTACGAGCACGCATATCACGCTAATCCAGGTATCCTATGTGAACTTGAATTATGAAATCTTCACTTAATAAGCCGCGTGTCCTGTGCATATGTTTGAAAAATTGTCTTTTATATTTTTTATTTTTCTTACTTTTGTAGTTTCTTGACAGAACGCAAGAATCGATTAACCCTGTTGCTTAGCAAGCACAGATACAAGATTAATCTAACTCTCGCATTTGGAATCATTGTTGAGAATAAATGTTAATTTTGTCAAATAGATACGGGAGACTTGATGACGTATAATATTACGACTAGACTGGTGCTACAGGTCTTGGCGGCCTCCTGAACCAGTATAATGTAGGTTAAGTTAAGTTAAGACTTAGATAATCACGTGATATAATAATAGATAAATCACGTGATATAATAGTAGATAATCACGTGATATAATAGTATATAATAACGTGAGATAGTTTATGCTATTGAGGCTTTAGACTGGTTGAGGATAGAGAGAAAAAGAATTAACTTTAAATCACTTGTTTAAGTAACGAATCCCTTTAGCCATTACTAGCTTACAGTTTCCAACCTAGCATCTTTTCCAGTCCTTTCAGTTTGATTTAATAAATACAACCAGCTGCTACAGCCAGCTGCTACTACCAGCTGCTACAACCAGCTGCTACAACCAGCGGCTACAATCAGCCAGCTGCTACGACCAGCTGCTGCAACCAGCTGCTACAATCAGCTGCTACAACCAGCTGCTACAACCAGCTGCCCAGTGCTCTTCGAATACCAGGGCCTGTTACTGTACAGTCTAAATCTAAGTATAAGTCTAAATCTAAGTCTATTTATTTAAACAGACCTACATATTACATGTGTATATTTTTATACTATACATGTTATGCAAATACAAAAATTTTATAATTTTATCTTCTCTCATAGAGCCTATATCACATAGATTTATTTATTTGGTGTATTTATTGTATTTCAGCTGCAGACAAACTTCAACTGACGAAGCAACAACAACAACAACCAGAGTCACGTGACTACTGCAGGTGGGAGATATTCAACGTCACGTGTTCAGACTCTGAGGTCATCCTGATGGTGTCAGCTAGATACGGCAGGATGAGACTAGGACGATGTATCAGCCTGGAGGAACACATAGGTAACATAACACATAGGTAACATAGCACATAAGTAACATAGCACATAGGTAACATAGCACATAGGTAACATAACACATAGGTAACATAACACATAGGTAACATAACACATAGGTAACATAACACATAGGTAACATAACACATAGGTAACATAACACATAGGTAACATAGTAACATCATAACACACAGGTAACATTATTTACCTATGTGTTTAGTCGATTAGTAGAGTGTTGTATACTCAGTCGTCATCGTGTGGCACTTTGGCGTCTGTTTGTACAGATTCTGCAAGAGACGTCCCTGACGCTACCTTATGACGAGAAACCAGACGTTAAATTCTTTTTTGTATTTTTTTATTTTAGATTGAAATATTGATTGAGTGAATTGGTTGATTGGTTGACTGATTGATTCATTCACTCATTCATGCACCAGGCTGCTCCAGTGATGTGCTGGTGGAATAGACGACATTGAAATATTGATTGATTGATTGGTCGATTGATTGATTGATTGATCGATTGATTGTTTGATCGATTGATTGATTGATTGATTGATTGATTCATGCACCAGGATGCTCCAGTGATGTGCTGGTGGAGATGGACGACAGGTGCTCTGGGAGGCAGCACTGCACGGTGCCTGTGCCTGATCAGCAGCTGCACGAGCTTCAGCCCTGCAACAAGGACCTCGGCACGTACCTAGAGGCCTCCTACGTCTGCCTCCGCGGTCAGATCCCGCAATACTAGATTAAAATGATCCTTAAATTACTTGATTTACACTCTCTCTTAGTGCAGTGCCTACTGGCAGGTCCATGGTGTATAACGCCTCATAAAATAAATAATACATAATTATTTACACTAATTACGTAAATTATATGTAATGAATTACACTAACCTCTAGAAAACTCAAAGTAACCCTAATCTTTCACTAAACTGTATCAAGGCAATTTATAACCTTTATCTCTTTCTCTCTCTCTCTCTCTAAATGTCTCTCTCTCTCTCTCTCTCTCTCTCTCTCTCTCTCTCTCTCTCTCTCTCTCTCTCTCTCTCTCTCTCTCTCTCTCTCTCTCTCTCTCTATCTCTATCTATCTATCTATCTATCTATCTATCTATCTATCTATCTATCTCTCCCTCGCTCTCTCTCTCTCTATCTCTCTAGTGTTCTGTCAAGTGGCAGGTCCAAGGTACTAATATTCTTCTTCCTTTAGGCTCCATAAGAATCGCTTCACTAATCAGCAAGTGAATCTTTTCACATAGAACTATGAAATTTTCTCCCGCTAATTTTAAATACAACAGCTACTTGACTGTTTAGACATTGCTATTTATTGTGACTTACAGTTTTATTTATTTATTTATTTTATTTATTTATTTACTACTTATTTATTAAATATTTATTATTTATTTATAATTTATTTAATTCTTTATTTATTTATTTATTTTTTATTTTATTTTTTATTGTTTATTTATTATGACTTACAGTTCAGCCAACAAGAACATCATGCTTCAAAACTGGTCGTACTCAACTCAATCTGACCTCTACTGCCACAGCTGCTGCAGCTTCTGCAGCTATAGACCCGGCAGCTGCGACATACCAAGGTGTAGCTGCTGTTGGCTACATATCTTCAAAGAGCGTCCAACCTGTGGATTCTTCTTCCACGAGATCAGTCTTGGATTGTTCTAGAATATGGGACCTTAGAGCAGATAAGTGGCAAACCATTAACCTGACCTTGTATGACTTCACCCGAGCAACAACAAGATCTGGCACAGGTCACGAAACTCGACGCGGATTGGACGATGTAAGTGGGTTTGTAGGTCAGCACGGGTCAACTGGATTTGTTGATGGGATTGGCTCAACTGCATGCCACCCTTATATCTCAATTAAGGTTAAACATTTACTGCCAACTAAATGTAACTATAAATTAAATATTTTAATTAAATTTAAATAAATAATTAATTAAATTTAATTAAATTTAATCAAATTTAGTTAATTTTAATTAAATTTAAATAAACATTTCTAATTAAATTTATTTAAATATTTAAATTAAATTTTATATAAAGTAAATTATAACTATAAAATAAATAAACAACAATATGATATCTTTTTAATACAATATCAACCTATGCTATCTACATGCATATGAGTTCAGAGTTCCTATTTAGAATGCATTTTAAGTTTTACTGTTATATCTAACAATTGATGAATAATAGAACATCTCTAATGAAATGCTATTAAGTGCAATAATTTTATATATTGATGGACTGATCGTCATTTAATTGATTGATTGACAGGAAGAAGGCAGGTCCTTGGAAACTGTATGCAGCAGTTCAACGTATCAACAATCTAGGCTTGTGTACTCATCGATCACTAGCTCTATAACCTTGACCTTACTGGCGCTCAGTGAACCAATCAAATCTTTCTCAGCTCAGACTGAAAGCTCTGATTGGTCAGAACATGGTCTGACTCCCAGGTTTCTCATCAAATACGAAGGTCTCTTTAATTTCTTAGTAAGATTTTGCTTCAATTACAGGCTAACCAATTCGTCCATAAAATAATAATGTTATACAAAGGAAAATGTTATTAATCTACTTTATATATATATATATATATATATATATATATATATATATACATATGTATACAAAACCGACGTTCGGTTAAGCCGATATAATAGCAGTAACTGACGTTAAACTTATTTTACTGTATTTTGACTTTTAGTTGTAGGTAGAAATGCGTGCATTATGTTGATGGCATGTATGTTTATTCATGATACTTTTGTACACATTGACTGATTAAGTATAACTATCATGAAACTACTAATTATATATCTAATTGCGTGTGACCTATTTATCTGCGCAGTAATTGGTTGTTCCGACCTGCAGCCAAATTTTAATTGGTCGTTTGAACGTCAGGGGCGGAGTTCTGCTAAGATCACGTGCAACAATGGCGACCAATCGTGGCAGATAATCTGTAGAGGCTCTCGCTGGATTGGCCCTTCGAGAAACTGCAGCGGTGGAATTGAAGCAGGTTAGACAATTTATAGTTTCGATATTACGCAACATAACGGCACACTGGGTCAGGAAGCACAGATGCTTGTTTAAGGCCCATTTAATTTCATATATTACGGCATTCAATATAACAATATTATTGCCAAAATATTGTCTACATTTAAAAGTGAAACAAAATTTATTGATGAGCTGCAACACAGTTCTAAAAGTGCAAATAAATGAAAAACCCAAATAATAACTGAAAAATTTAAGTTTTTTATCCCGTTCCTTTGAGTCTGTTTATAGCTCAATGGTGATAATGACAATGATGGTAAAAATTATGATAATGATGATCATTATGATGAAAATTGAGGAACAACTGTCTAGATAACGATCAAATGAAGAAATCCAACCACACACTAATTAGTAATATTCTTAGCTCTGATTTTTCGAATTATGAAAATATAACCTCTGAAGTTCTTTGTTGCATTCAGAGCGTCACGGGCTGACCCTATCAGTATGTTCTTCGTTGATTTTCTGTATTTCTTATGAATTGATGTATAGGATATTTCTGTATCCATTGTTTTCATATTTGTTTGCAGAAACAATGAAAAGAAGTAATGACGTCACAGCTCAGGGTGAATCATTTCCTATTGGTGCGTAGCTGAGACAGTGAATGGGCTGTTATTCTCCTTGTTAACTTTGTTATTTGTAATGTTACTCTATTTATTACCATCAGTTGTAACGTATCGCGCTGTGTGTGACAGACACAGGCACTACACAACAGCTCATGCAATAAATGAAACTGAAATATAACTCGAGAAATCTCATATTACTACGGAATAGATATAACCAATACACTATTCATTAAACACTTTCCTTTTAGGGGGTTCAGCTTCATCTAGACAATTAAGCATCAGACAATATAACGATACAAACATCAATTTAAAATTTTATTGTGCAAAACTACATAGGCTACCAAAAAATAGATAGTTTTCTATTTCTTGTTTCTGCACTTCAGCAGTCAGAAGGTTGTTTGGATGTATGGAATTGTTTGATTAAACGTAATGTCATAATTAATAAGCTAAATGAGAATAACAATATTAATTAAATGTCGGCAAAGCCAATGTCTACGTCAACCTCCCCACTCGAAAGATACGTCAGTGACGGGCGAGCCCAGGATTCGAACCCCGCACACACCGATCTTCGGTCGAATATGTTGTGGATGCTGGTTGATTTAAGTGCGATTCTTCACCATCCGGGGAGGTAGACTTGCCCTCAGATTTCCCTCCCATCTCGCTCTTCACCAACTCCGATATCATAGAAAATTGCTCCCCACCAATCAGCTGACTGCTGCGCTCCTGCCTCATTCCAGCAGCACCAGGCTGCTGTTGATGTAGCAGTGGCAGACCAAACAGCTGCTGATCAGATCTCGTGGGAGCAGACTGAGCTCTACCGAGAGGCTGTATCAGAGCATTGTCTCCAGACTGGACGGACGGTTGACGTAGAACGGTGAGATTAGGTTAGCCGTGGGTTGAACGTAGCCATCTTGCGGCGGCTGAGAGATGTTAGTGTCAAGACGCAGAAGAACCTGAGGGGTCAACCCAGCCGGTGAGCCGATCGGGTTCTGCGACTGGTGTCCCATGAACGTGGGGCGCCTCACTGGGGAGTCAACACTCGCAGTGGCCAGGCTCGAGAGCTGAGGCCCTGCCCCTCGCAGAGGTTTGTAGGTCGAGGAGTGCGGTGGAGGCAGGGAGCCAGATGATCCTGGTGAGCTCACAGTGAACCCGATATGCTGTCGATCAAAGCTCTGATGTTGTTGTTGTTGCTTCTGGAGATTGAAATGAAGCACCCGATGAATCTGAGGCCTCCACGACTGCATCTTCTTCTGTTTCTTATGAAGTGTCTGACGGCCGTGATTATTGATTTGAACATGCTTCTCGTGCTGTTTACAATGATCTTCAGCACTGTGTTGTTCATGATAATCTTCAGCACCGTGCAGTTCATGATGTTTTTCAGTACCGAGCTGTTCAAGATGATTTTCCGCACCGTGCTGTTCATGATGATCTTCAGTACCGAACTGTTCATGATGATCTTCAGCATCGTGCTGTTCATGATGATCTTCAGCACCGTCCTGTTCGTTATCAGCACAGTGTTATTCATGATGTACGTCGGCGCTATATTGTTCAAGATGAACTTTAGCGCCATGCTGATAAGGGTCGCTCCCATGGGCTTCATTATAAAATATCTCGACGTCTACACCTCTTCCTCCACTGACGTCTCATCGTGCTGAATGATATCATGAACATGATGATCATGTACGCGCTCGATGTTGTCAAGTACGTCTTCATCACACTGTTCGTCTGAAACCATCACTCCTTCCATCAGCAAGTCACATTCTGCCTCGTTATCATCTGTTACAGGCAGCTCATGAGGTGGATCATCCCCTTCGAATAATTCGTCTCGTACAAGTTTCCCTTCCACCAGGACGTCACTGGAGAGATCATGAGTCATGGCCGACGAGACCTCAAGCAGAACGACGTCATCCTCAACCTCCTGATCGTTCACTTCTGGTGTCAATAGCTTCAGTCCAACCACTACCGGAACCTCCACCTGATCCCCTCCCTGCTTTTGCTTATTCTTGTAGAGCTAGGCACTGTCCTTGTTGATCATCTCTGGATAGTTTTTCTCCACCTCCGAGATGGCATTCACTTGCAGTGCCGCCTCCCCAGTCTCATCATCTCCCGGTGATTTATTCTCATCACCACCCTTAACGACAAGCTTCTTTTCACTTAGTTTGACGTCTAGGAATTTATCTCTCTTACAATCACGCTTCACTTTAATCGTAGACGCATAGGCTCGAATGGAAGGTAACGGCGTAGTAAGGAGCGCCAGCGTTGCGCTTGACTTTAGTTCTTGCTCTATTTCGTCCAGATCTCTATAGGTGTGGCCCACAGCAATGCTCGCAGTAGGAGTGAGACGAACAACACTCGATGGATGACAGTAGTAAGTGTCCGGTTTTGGAACCTTCTCCGCGTAGTATCTTGAATAAGACTCGGGCAAATGAAATACATAATATCCATAACCATGACCATTCAGAGGCACCAGCGCCGATCCCTGCTGAGTCCCATAGGTATTGATAATCGCACTGCGATGTAATGGAAGTTCTGCACTGAGGCAAAACTACATTTCAATACTGGCGAAACACTACCACTACACAGAACTCTCGAGGTCAGCAGCATCAGCAAATCCACGTCGTAGCTGACTTCGTAAGCAATAGCTGAAGGTTTGTACAGCGACATATTCCCTATTGATGATGTAGAACATCGAGGTAATGCAATGTTATCGATGTTGAGGGGCTCAAAGAGTTTAGGGACTTCAGGCGACAACACGCGACGTTTGAAATTTGTTTGTGATTTGTCACCCAAGACACAAATTTCAGCAGAACGCGGACATATAGTTCTACCTTTAAATACTTCTACTTTCTTCTTCTTCAACCCCGCCACCCAACTCACTCCATTAGCAATCATATGATTGTGGGAAGCAGAGGTTTACCGGGTGTGTCGAGAGTAGAGCCGGTGAACCCGTACAGATCCTTGACATATGAGATCCCAGGGATGTAAGGTAGATTTATGAGAGGACTGATGGCCACTGAGTTACGATACTCAAGAAGAAAACTGCGGTCATACATAAGGATCTTACTTGATTCAGACGATTTTATTCCTGAAAGCGAGTTAATTCCTTTCCTTTTATAAAATGTTAAACAATACATTCCTGCTAGTGCAGCTCTGTTTATCTCAATACTGGTGGGAGTACTGTTAGGTGTACTAGTGGGTGGATGTCTTACTATGTGTGTTTGTACCTGTGTGTAGCTCTGTTTATCTCAATACTGGTGGGAGTACTGGTAAGTGTACTGTTGAGTGGATGTCTTACTATGTGTGTTTGTACCTATGTGTAGCTCTGTTTATCTCAATACTGGTGGGAGTATTGCTAGGCGTACTAGTGGGTGGATGTCTGCTTGTCATCGTCGTGACGTGTCGACAGAGGTAGGCCTGCAGATCAGTATATCTACAGTCCTCTTATTTTAATAAAAATCTTTAATTTATTATTAGTACTAGTAGGGACAACTCTACGATTAGATTTCAACTAAATATTGAAATGATATAAAAACTTTAGAATGACCTTGTCTACAAAACTCTCCAGGAAATGTATATTTGCGGAGAGTTTTGAAGCTACGGTCGTTCTGTTAAATTGGTCCTCTGCTTTGCTGCAATCACTAGAACTTACATTATGAATATAGATTCTTTTGATTCCCGCTAAATGTGTGTTCAGATCTAAGAGAAAGCTGCCGCTAAATGAACTTTAATGAAGCTTTCATTATATTTTATCTCCAACATCATCTCTATTTCTACAGTATTATGTTATATCCTACTCTTGTTTTTGTTCGCCGGATATGTTTGTTTACTAAGCATTGTGTTTACCTGCTGACTTAACAAGCAATCAAAGTACGGAATGAAATACGTTTACAAACAAGCAACAAGAGGACCCTATCTGCCCGACAACTGACGGACTCTGCACTTGTGTTTGTTTGTTTAGAGTGCTCCGGAGTCGTCAGGACTCAGATGGACCTCAGCACGGCGGCAAGAAACAGACTCAACAACAACAACAACAACAGCTGTTACAACAACAACAACAACACGGGAGCTCTCCACCTAGCTGTAGCTGCACTTACTGGCACGGTGCCAAGGCCGATGAAACAGTGTTACCATGTGGCTCAGCGAAACATTCCATGCATTGCTACCCCACTCTGACTCAAATACCCCATACACTGCTGGACATGACTTACAACATGGTACCACTGTCGCCGCGTCAACATCACCATGGTAATCAAATTTTACATCACCATGGTAACGAGTCACTAATCAATCAGGGCCTGCATTATTATGAAAGCACAGCCCGAGAGGAGGGGCTTCCCCTAGCTATGACTCACTGTGAGGCGGGGCCTACAGGTGCCAATCATTTTCGCTTTAATATCATTGGCTCAAAGGCGGAGCTCAATTTCGATGCTCCACTGTACAATGAAGTAGCAGCAGGTTCTGCGGACTAGAGGTCTCAATGTGTTCATGTCGTTGTTAAAACTGATTGCATGAAATATTAAACATGTTTATATTCAACACCCCGTGTTGCGCTCGGGTGTGGTTGAATCACAGTAGAATTATAGGGCAACCGGCAAACAACCTGCTGCGTGTACAGGAGCTGAGAGGTGTAGAGGGTAAGGTACGGTAAGGCTAACGTTAACGTCAATTTCCTCACTCGAAGGCGATGTCAGTGACGGGTGAGCCCAGGATTAGAACTGTTGATTTTACATGTATTCATTATCTTTGTTTATCATTAACTTGGAGTGAATGACTGTCACAGCGTTGCCACTCAGGTGTTGAAATCTTTACCTCAAAACCCTGATAGCGTGGCAACAATGTTATCAGCAGATCTACAAGTTACCACTGCTCAACTCTTTAAGGTCTTAGTTAATTAATTAATTAACAACTATTGTCAATATATGTCTGAGCTCAACTACAGAATGCGTTGAGAGTGGCCCTGAATTACACAAACGCAGCTAATATTTGCACATATAACCTTCAGAAGACACAATTCATCATTCGCCTGCGATAATTATATAGATCAGAGATTTCATGCTGCATCTATTGCGATAGACTAAAAGTAACTTTTAAACCGAATTGAATCACAATCCGAATTGAATCACAAGCCGCTGTGGTCTAGATGGTGAGGCTTTAGAGCATGAAGTACTGTGCTCGATTTTCGCTCGCGTCACTTTTGCAAACATCTTTAATTTATTTTCTTTTTTATGGTTGGGGTTAGGGGTTAGATTAGGGATTAGGGCTCGATAAGGTATGTAACTGAGTTAGCATAAATCTTATGATTTGTGTATTTAACTTGTACTGGCGAAAGACGGATTATCTTTTTCTGAGGGATTTAAGTCAACTAATACACAAAGCTTCGCTCAGCGCATTAAACATCAGAACAGAAAATCTCTCAATCTTAACTGTGTAATTAACGACTTCAGTCAGTCTAGCTTTTATAACAAAGTGTTAACAAATAACATACGGTAATACGCTAACCCCATTTGAAAACTAAATCAACTTATCAGTATACTAAACTGAAAACTAAAAATATAAAGCAGCTCATAAAGTTCTTAACTATTGCAGTTGCTACCCCTGTTATTATCATCAAAGTACACCAGCCAGAAAATATCTCAACACTTTACAAGCTAGCGTAATTCATACCCGAATATATTGGTTTAATTAATCAATCGAATCATCAGTCCATACAACAGTTAAACAGTTATAACCTGACCAATAGATGAGTTTTGCTTGCATAGACATAACTCTGCTGCCTAGTCATTGCTAATCTATTCTACAAAAACTCTACAACATTAGAAGATTATTAAATACACTGTCGTTCAGCATTACTCAGGTTGTTATAAAATACAATTTAAAACTTCGCCTGTTGATTAACTACTGAACTCCCAACACTTGTTCAACAGCGACTCAACAGAATATGTAGATTAGTTAATTATTGAACTTGGATATTACAAAACGTTCAGATAGAAATCATTTTCCTCTTAGTACTTGTTCCCACAGTAAAATTGGAGACTTAAGAAGTGTGACTGTGACAGATATATTGCACATTTACTACAATTACAAACTTTTATTTCATTTTATCACTCTGACCACGCCTCTCACTGACACATCACCCATCAGGAGGGTTTTAAGTTCACTTCTCTCCCATAGCTCAGCCGCTATACGTCACCATAACTCTATGACATCACCCCAGGCTGTCGACACTGACGTTAAAGTCATCAGCCCTGCGTTGAGCTCTCGTGGCAACAACTAGTCACTAGATCTTGTTCAATATGTCTATAGGCAGCATCAGCAACGAGCCCAGACTCAACATATCAGACGCATTGCCATTACCACATATTCGCTGCTCTGTCTATGGACAGCATCAGCAACGAACCCAGCCTCAACATAGCACACGCATTACATTACCATATACTCGCTGCTCTGTCTATAGATTTATAGATGTCTACATCTGCTCTTCATCCAAACACTTAACTCACGCTCGCTAAAACTCTTGTATTAAACTCCCCACTCTCTACCTGACCCACAGCCACTTCTCTAGTGGCTTCATACGACCAGCAGTCTGATGACGTCACGTCTCTACAGCAGCTGCTGCATCAGCTGCTAACTCTGCTTCAACACACAGCTCCTCTCAGCCATTCTATTTAATACTCTGCTTCAGTACACAGTTCTTCAGTACACAGCTCCTCTCATCGATTCTTTCTAATCAACAATCCACACTGATTGGGAGGTATAAAACTAAACAAATCTCTCTCACCAGGAGGTCAGTTATCTCGTCAAACATTCGCTAGATGGACTCGTGGTGTATATGTGCAACACGTTAGACGTTACACGGGCTCATTTAATTGATTTTATAAACCATAGTCGAAGCAAACAGCGATGTTATTGAATTTACGACTCGTGCAAATCATTGCGCAATAGATTGTAAGATGCTGCCTGATTGGTTGATAGATCGTGAAGTAGGAGATGTCATGCCCACTATCTGATACTACTAGCCAGTAGATTCTTTGATTGACAGACAGCGATAGGTGTTTCACTCCAAACCACGCCCACAATGCGAACAAAGCCAGCTGATTGGCTGTTTGTGCAGTCAAACTCTTTAGACCGCACCAATCTCTTATAACTGCTGGTTATAACTGCCTACATTACTGCTCAGTTCCATGCAGTTTGTGAGCAATAGATGAGATCAAAGTTATTTACTCAGGCAGCTGATTGGTTGGGCATATCAAACCGTCCTTCTGAACTCTCTCAGACGATTGGCTGCTTACTAATGAGTAGGAGGAGTTATCACTTCGGTCCGCCGTCCAGCCGTCCCACATTGGCTAGAACTGAGAGAAGGAGGCGGGGCCCTGAGAGAGGGGAGGCTGCGACTGCGAGGCAGAGTAGGCGCGGTCACCCTGGTAGGTGGAGTCTTGTGACAGCATACCATCAGCCTGGGATCTGAACTCATCCGCCAAACAACTGTCCTGTTTATAATAATAAATATCATCATCATCATCATCATCATCATCATCATCATCATCATCACCATCACCATCACCATCACCACCACACCACCACCACCACCACCACCACCACCACCACCACCACCACCATCACCATCATCATCATCATCATCATCATCATCTTCCCTTAAATCCCAGTTTAACTAGGGTCGGGATACGAATAGACGATTAATAACAATAATAATAAATATTATTTGGTTTATATTTGCACTAATAAATTTTCAATTGATTTTACTTTTACTATAATCAAACTTTGGGTAAACCTTTAGCAACATCATGAACATTATAAGCGGCACGAGTGGGAGATGAGTATAAGTTAACACGCATTATAGTGAAATGATCAACCAGGTTGATATCTATCACTTTTAATACCACATGTTTAAACCGTTAGGTAATTTAGACCATTTTCCGTATAACCAGTCCAGTGAATGCCTGAGATTTTACTCTCAGATCAGCGCGGCTGGGGTTCGAACCCACGAGGGTTCAATTCGATAAAGAGAGAGAGAGAGGGGTTATACCTGAGAGAGATCAGCAAGTTGACTGAAGGCAGAAGGTCCAGTCTGACTCATACTAAACTGCTGACTCATCATCTGAGTCATGGGTCCACCCCCGCTGTTACCATACAGGGACTGCTGGGTCCCACCCTCCTACAACATGTAAACAACAACAACAACAGTGAGAGAGTAACAAAACAGTAGCACAGGTTGAGCTGTGTTAATATAGCAGCAGCATCAACTTGAGCCGTGTTAATATAGCAGCCGCATCAGCATGAGCTGTGTTAATATAGCAGCTGCATCAACATGAGCCGTGTTAATATAGCAGCAGCATCAACACGAGCCGTGTTATTATAGCAGCAGCATCAACGCTACTGCAGAGATCTGGGTGACTGTTTAGGAGGCCTGAGACAGCAAGTCAAGGCTTGACTCATTGTGTCTCCATCACAATCTATTCCATCACAATCTATATCTCAGATCCTCACAGTTACATTCTGTCACGTGCTTATTATGTTTTGCAGCTAAATGCTGTATGCATCCAATTTACAACGTCACGTGATAAATCATGCATTCATTTAGCTTTAATTCAATATGATTCTGTAAAGCAGTTTAGAATACCCATTTCGATCTCATTGTCAACAGTCACTAAATCGCCTCCCCCTATAAACCTATAGACATGAGTCTACTATGAGTAGATACTATATTATATAAACTATAATATATATATATATATATATATACATACATGTATATATATATATATATATATATATATATATATATATATAATATATCTATATATATATATATTATATATATAATATATATATATATAAATACATATACTATATATCTATATATATATATATATATATATATATATATATATATATACACACATGTATATATATATATATACCATAAGTAGACACTGACCTGTGTGGCGGACTGGGAGTTGTTGTAGACACCAGCTGTGCTGTTAGCTGCCTGATTGCTGTATCTCATAGGCTTGTTGCCTCGCTGCTGCTGCTGCTGCAGACCACCTCTCTGCTGCTGCTGCTGCTGCTGCTGGTACTGCTGACCTGGCATAGTGCCAGCTCGACCTAGATATGACGTTAACAACAACAACAACCCAGATATCATTTTATAATTTGTTAAATCTGATTTCTCATTTTTAATCTTTAATTTTCCCGATGATAGCTGAACTGGGAGATTGAAAGTAAGAAGATAATGTACAATTACAGAAAATCTAGACCAAAATCATATCAGTATGACAACATTCTAAGAGCTATTTCTCAACGACTGATATTTTCTATGAACCTGGTTTCTCAGATAATTATCCACATTCACTGTCTGTTAACAGGTCAAACAGAGAACTCTGCAGAACAATAAATGACCTGTTAATACCCTTTAATTTAAAAATGGGACGTCTAAAAATAACTTTCAGTTGCTTCCTTCTCAACGCCAATGTTTAGTCGGTTCCTAAGACTTAAGTAATTTCTACTGAAGTCGGTTAGATGCTCGACTACGGATCAGTATGTGCAGGGTTCAAATCCTGGGTTCGCCCGTCACTGATATCGCTTTCGAGTGAGGAAACTGATATTAACCTTAGCTTTTAAATTTTACAGGTTTCTGGACTGATCGTAAACACATTGACTGGACAGAATATAATGGACTAAATACACTGTGCGCTACAGATCATATTGTTCAATCCACTTGAGTATCCAGTGATCACGTGACTACCAGTAGGGAGTCCCTACCTGGAGCATGGTTCCTGCCTTGAGGAGGAAGTGCTCCGGCTAGAGGTCCCACGTACTGAGGAGCCATGAAGTTCATGATGTAGTTGATGGGAACAGGAAGACTGATTCCTCCAGCCATTCCAGCGGCATACATCCTCTCAGCCATGCTACCCGCTCCTATGTATCCCATGTTGTCGTGTCTAGTGAAGCTGTCAGCCGTTAGACCGGCTATACGACCTGTAATATAACGAGCATAATATGTATAATAATAATATATAATATTAATATAATATTATGTATAATAATAAAACCCGTCCCTAGCTAAACAGGGATTCAAGGGAAGATGTTGAAGACGACAGACTACGAATCTAATACTAATTATTAACTTGAGAGAGACAGTGAGAGAGAGAGAGAAAGAGAGAGAGAGAAAAAGAGAGAGAGAAGAGAGAGAGAGAGAAACCTGGATGGGCGTTGTTCCCATGACTCAAGTGAGCAGATGTCGCTGGTCCAGACGTCCTATCATAAGCACTGCCAGGTATGAGCAGCTCTCTAGCGTCAAACATAGCTGTGCTCATGTATCTACCTCCCTACACAATAATATCATACATTATCTGACAACTGCTTGAAGTGTCTAGTCGTTGAGCGTCTAGTCATAGACAACATCACAAGATGATAAGTTAAATGTTAAATGATTTATTCAAATTGTCTTTAGCATTGATCAATAATAATAGTAATAAAAGTTTAACGGCCGTTTCCTCATACATGGATGATGTCAGGGACGTCAATGAACTGGAGTCATGTAAATACAAATGAGAGAAGACTGCTAAAGATGATTTAGAATTAACAATCGATACTGACAGGGTTTGAGGCATTGATGAGCTTGTGCGGCTTGTTGAACTGAATGAGAGACGGCTTGAGGTTGTTGAGAGGTCCCTCCATCAAACAATCGTTCTCTTTGTAGTAGTTCAGCAGATGATTCCACAGTGCTTGCTGTTGTAACATAGCAATCAATCAATCAATACACAGCATCAAACAATCGACTACATCTACTGATCCGCGAGCAAATGATAAACCTCCAACTGAGCCTAACAATACAAAATAATATTGTTGCATCAGGCACTCAAAAGATGATATAGTGATAGTAGAAGAGGTCTCTTATATCATATCATTACTAGATGAGGATAAGGATATTAAATCAGTATAGCCATAATCATAATAATTATATAAATTTTAAGCATCAGTATAACAATAAAAAAATTCATCTAGAAATAAAACCAAAAATAATAACACCAGAGGCTCCTTGGATGGAATCACTACGCTGCACTGGCATCTCACGTGATCTAATAATAATAATAATAAAGGCGTAACATCCGTTTCCTCATCCAGGGATGATGTCAGGGACATCCCCAACAGCACACATCACTACAACATCTAAACAGCAAAGCATCATGATGACATCATGTACGGTACCTTGGAGAGAACTTTAGGATTGCCAACAATGATGACACCGAACTTTGCTCGTGTGAGGGCGACATTGAGACGCCTCGGGTCACTGAGGAAGCCGATGCCCTGATGCTCGTTAGCCCTGACACAAGACAGCACGATGAAGTCCTTCTCTCGGCCCTGGAACGCGTCAACACTAGCCACCTCTATATCCTGTGTACCAACAAACAGTCTTACATCATAATACTCGCAACCTCTATGTCCTGTGTAGCAACAATAATAACAATAGAGTGCTACAGTCATCAATGACAATATCGAGCACCATTGAGTCTAACTCAAGCCTGCGAGCAAAAAGAATGTCCGAAAATGGTGCAAATTTCAAAATAAGAAAATCAGTTCAAAGTATATCAACAATCAACAAACAAGCTTACATCATCAACACCCATCACCTCTACATGAATGTCCCGTGTACCAATAAACAGACTTACATCAATCGTTCTCTCAACCAATCAACTGCTGGGTCAAGGCATAAATTCACGCCACTAAACAGAAGACTTCGTTAATATGGAATGCGTGACTAAAGTATGAGAGCTCAACAGCTCTGCACAGGTCTAGATTACCTAGATGAGAGATAGAGAACAAGAGATGGAAAGAAAGAGATAAGAATTGAAACAAAGAGTGGGAGTTGGGCCAAACAACTAAAATTTAAGAACTTTTAAAACTTTACTTAGGCCACCAATAACTCCAAAAACCAGAATTTGAAGTCTACTGTAGATTGTTACATTAGTTAAATTAGGGACCTCAGAGATAAAGTTATATTAGAAATTATTAGTAAACACTATCAGAAGAATTATAGATAGAGAAAAACTACTTGGAACTACATACTTTCTACTCTCTCTCTCTCTCTCTCTCTCTCTCTCTCACACACACACTCACACACACACACCTGGTAGAGCTTGGAGTGCAGAGAGCCGTTGTACTGCATGTACTGCACCAGGTAGGCTCTCTGTCCCTCGTAGGGCGTCACGATGCCAATCTCTTCAGGCTTGACTCCGCTCTTCAAAAATCTCGTCACTATCTTCTCCACGTTAGACGCCTCAGTCCTGAAATAGCATCAATTAACGGTTAATTCTGGCATAGAGAGAGTGAAGCTGTATTCCAAGGTACCAGATTTGTATTATCTTTCTTATACAATTGTAGCAGTAGATAGTACAGAACCTGTTGAGATATGAGTAGATAGTACAGAACCTGTTGAGATATGAGTAGATAGTACAGAACCTGTTGAGATATGAGTAGATAGTACAGAACCTGTTGAGATATGAGTAGATAGTACAGAACCTGTTGAGATATGAGTAGATAGTACAGAACCTGTTGAGATAGGAAGTGCCAGAGCTTGCTATTTCCTCCTGCCCCGCTGTGACGTAGAAGAACATCGGCTTATCCTCCTGAGGCCACGGGAAGTCAATTCCCTTACGAGTTCTCTCAGCTGTTACAATATCAATCAATCAAATCATATACATGAGAGGTCAATGACCTTACGTGTTCTCTCAGCTGTTACAATATCAATCAATCAAATCATATACATGAGAGGTCAATGCCCTTATGTGTTCTCTCAGCTGTTACAATATCAATCAATCAAATCATATACATGAGAGGTCAATGACCTTACGTGTTCTCTCAGCTGTTACAATATCAATCAATCAAATCAAATACAAATCAAAGTTTAACAGAGAGAGAATCACTGATTGAAGTACACAATCGTTGCTCATAACAGAGCAGTGACCCAGATACACTGACATAACGATACTAGACAGCATCAGTCGCTGCTTAGACATAAATCGTTCAGCTGTGAGGGTGATAAATGAATTGATAGAGTAGACGACTGACCCATAGTGTTAATGTGATAAATGAATTGATAGAGTAGACGACTGACCCATAGTGACGCCATTCTGCAGTGAGCCCTCGTAGAATATGTTAGACGGGAAAGCACTGAGGGCTGGGTGCATGCGGTATTGAACCTAAAACATGCAATACAATGCAATACAATGAATACAATGAAGCTAGCTAGAAAGAGAACTGAGAGAGCCGGATGCATGCGATACAGAATCAACATGATGACATACAATACAATAAAATTAATGACAGTACAATATATAACTACCTGGAGCCTGATTGGTCTGATGCCCAGCACTACCAGTCTCTCAAACAGCGACTGCGACAAGCCGGCCCGTGCAGCTTTCTTGCACATGACGACGGGCCCTAGCTGACAGTGGTCGCCCACGAGCACGAGCTGTCTGCAGCCGAGCACCACAGGTATCATGCACTCTGGCTCCGTAGCCTGCGTCGACTCATCAATCAGCACTGCACGGAACTGCATGCGAGACAGGCGTGGGTCACCTGCTCCCACACACGTGCAGCTGATCACGTCAGCGTTCTGTCGTCGATCAATCAATCAATCGATCGATCAGTCAATCAATCAATCTATCAATCAATCGATCATCAATCAATCAATAAATCAGTCAATCAGTCAGTCAGTCAATAAATTAATCAATCAGTCAATAAATCAATCGATCTATCAAACAATCTATCAAATAGCCAGTTAATCAATATCTAAATTACGAGGAAATGGAGTACTAGAGAAATATCAAAAGTAACAAGGAAATAAAGTACCAGTAATCCGTGTTGTGTCCGGGCCACTGCTGAATAGACAAACCATTAACTGCACGTGACACAAGCTCATTTCATTACTCAGGCGACTGAGCGAGAACTGAGGAAAGCAAGGGAAACCACCTCAGAAGCCGTAGTTTTCCCAAGCTATAAGCAACAATTGTTAGAGCCTTGCCTTTGTGGAGGGATTAACTCATTAATAGGTAAATTACTCCGCATGGATAGTGATAGCAGAATATGAGTGAGAATATGTTCCTTGGATCTGCTAATTAATAATAATAATAAAAATAATAATAAAGGTTTAACGTCCGTTTCCTAATCCAAAGATGATGTCAGGACGTCCCCACAGCACACATCACTGCAGATCAATTCACCCAGACCAATCTGCAAAAGAAATGTGCTGAGAAGATGTAAGGTCTTAAACGAAAGCCAGTCCGGTGATTCACTTGACCTAAAGCTAGGACAGTGAGAGAGAGAGGGATAGAAAGAGAGATAGAGATACCTGCAGGAGTTCTTTCTCGCACTGTTTCTTCAGCTGTATGTATCTCTTACCATCAGCTGCTGACAGCTCTCCTGTCTCGTCCTTCAGCTGCTGCAGCTTCTGTAGCTCTGTGGCACTACACAACAACCAGTCATCAGCAATGCTACCATGTGTTTGTTGATTGATCGATTGCTCGTCCATGCTGTGTATTGATTTATTACTCGTCCATGCTGTGTATTGATTGATTACTCGTCCATGCTGTGTATTGATTGATTGATTGATTGATTACTCACTTGTTCATGCAGTATATTGATTGATTGATTACTCACTCGTCCATGCTGTGCATTGATTGATTGATTGCTCACTCATCCCAGTTGTATTGATTGATTGATTGATAACTCACTCGTCCATGCTGCGTATTTGGTTGTGGAGAGCGAGGAATGAGACGGGAGAGTCGATGGCCTCTCTGCTCTTGGCACACAGCCTGACGACCTTCAGACCACTGCGATGTATTTTCTCCGTCAACTGATCCACGGCGATGTTAGATGGAGCACAGACGAGCACCGGTCCACCAGTCTGCTTCACCAGGTGATAAACCACCGTGGCTGAGGTCACCGTCTTACCTGTGCCTGGCGGTCCCTGAATCAACCAATCGATCAATCAATCCATCAATCAAGAGGAACAGTTTTACTACGCATTGCTCTCTCACTCTCTTTAGTGCAATGCCAGTGGCAGGTTCAAGGTACATACTCACAGCCAAAGTCTGCTTTCTCGCTCCATAGGAGCACTCCTTAGATCAACAAGTTAATCCCTTCACAAAGTCTATGCCTTATACATACCTTATGTAGCCTATAGCTTGGGAAAGTGTGTCTTCTAAGGTGGTTTCCCGTTACCTTCCTCCGATGGATTAATTACCATTAAATCCTGGGGAAAATATTTCATGGTGAGGTGAGTACCCTCTTGCCATCCTCAGCTCCTGCCTTAGTCGCCTGTTACGTACACGCAGCAGATTGTTTGCGGTTGCCCTATTCTGCAGTGGTCCAACCATACCCGAGCACAACACGAGGATTTAACACGCATTGCATCAATATTGAAATTATCCTTTCACTGGGATTGAGCCCTATAACTAATGAGAGTTCCTACAGAGACAGGATAAAGAACCTGAATAAGACTGAGTGGTTTCTGGAGGACTGTCTTGACGGCATAGACCTGAGAGTGGTTAAGCTCAGGCAGGCCGGGGGCGCTGAACCTCTTGGGCAGCTGACACTTGATGACGATGTCCTCGACCTCATGACCCAACAGCTTGTGGTAGATGTAGCTAGATACAGATGTCTCGTCCACGGCAAACGTCTTCATCGCTGACTGCATCCTATCAACCAACCAATCAGTCAATCATTCATTTTATAGATAACTTAACACCTATCAATCAACCAACCAATCAACCTACCAATCATTCCTTCATTATATTTTTATTTTATTTCATATTAATATTTTTTACTGGAGCCAGTGGTGATGTCGGTAAGATAATCGACCGCGGATCAGTATGTGCTGGGTTCAAATCCAGGACTCGCCTGTCACTGACATCGCTTTCGAGTGAGCAAACAGATGTTAACCTTAGCGTTTTGCTTTTTTAGCTTTAAATAGGTACATCATTCAATCAAATAAAAAATGCTCTACTATTCACCATCACCGTCAGCATCATCACCTTCCCTACACTCTCAGTTTAACTAGGGTTTGGAAAAAGGAAATGGCTCTATTACTATATTTAATATACAGTATCCTACATTCGTCCGTGCAAATGCGTAGATTGTGCTTGCACACCGACAACTCGACCATTAACAGAAAGCTAAACACTAAACACTACTGATGAACAGACCTGTCAAAGGAGGTTGACTTCCACACAAAGTCTGCGACAAAGTTCTGTGTGCAGTCTGCAGGCACTCCCACGTTGCTCTTCAGTTCTACCGCTATCTCATCTCCGTGATCTGTGCGGTGAGGCACGAGTCAAGAAATACACAGCATAATACACAACACAATACTTGTAAATAAAAAGTACAATACACAACACAATACTGGTAAATACACAATACAATACACAACACAATACTGGTAAATACACAGTACAATAGACAACACAATACTGGTAAATACACAGTACAATACACAACACAATACTGGTAAATACACAGTACAATACGCAATACAATACTTGTAAATACACAGTACAATACACAACACAATACTGGTAAATACACAGTACAATACGCAATACAATACATGTAAATACACAGCTCTGCACAACACTATGTGATATGTATAAGTTAAAGCAATGCTATAGGATATATATTAAATAATGCTCATTAAATAATGCACAACACTATGTGATATGTATAAGTTAAAGCAATGCTATAGGATATATATTAAATAATGCTCATAACACAATACTTATAGTATAGTACAACACAATATTAAAAGTAAAGCTGGCATAGCTAATGTTAACGTCAGTTTCCTCACTCGAAAGTGATAAGCAATGTCAGTGACGGGCGAGCCCAGGATTTGAATCCCACACATACTGAGCCGCGGTCTAGTATACTACCTACCGACTTCACCACTGGCTTCAGTCGGAAATATTACACACAGATCAGTGAAATATTATATGATACTAATTAAGTAATAGATGAATAGTTGACCCAGCCCAATAAAACACATTAAGTAATGCACATAATACAATAAGATCTCTAGTGATAAACAATAGTTAGAAGGATACTGTCGGCCACTTTGATCACATGACCCACTCCCATCCACGGCTTGTGCAGCTCTCCCACGTATCTCAGTCTTAGCTCATCTCCCTGCATCAACCTCATGTCTACAATCAATCAATCAACCAACCTGTCAATCAATCAACCAGCCAATCAATCAATCAACCAGCTAATCAGTCAATCAATCATTCAATAAATCAAACCAAAGCAGAGAATAAATAGGAGATCCTGATAATGGTCACTACACGATTACAAGCCTCATTTAACATCTAACATAACGATTTGTTAATAACTTACACTGTACATCAATCTTATATATGTATATCTCTTATACTAACAGCCAATCAGATAATAGACAACAGAATCAGTTACTAAGTAAATAGGCCTATGCCATAAGGCATCACGGAGCATTTACCAGGAGAATTAAATGAAATTTAAACAATCAATCAAACACATGATTGACAATACTTATATACTGTGTAGTATTTAAGCGTAGAACAATGTAGAACTAATAAGACCAGTGAAAACACACAACCCACAAATCTTGTTCAAAAAATGGTTAAAAAAGCAAATAAATTGAGCGTATAAGACTAGAACCTTCATTGGCTCTCACAAAGTTGAAGTAGGCGATGCGTTTCTTGTTCAGCCCGACGTCCCAGCGCACGACGATGTTCTCCTGGGTCTGAGCCTCCTGCACAACAACAACAACAAATAGAGTGCTACAGTCATCAATGACAACATCGAGCACTATTGAGTAAAAATCAAGCCGGCGAGCAAAATGAAATTACAACAACACAACGAATGCACGCACATCATCATCATCATCATCTGTGGGGACGTCCCTGGCATCATCCCTAGATGAGGAAACAGACGTTAAACCTTTATTATTATTATTGTTTATCAGTTCAACTATAAGAATCCAGCACCGTGCCGGACTTTCCAAACACCGCCGATATAACTCAAGATTTATTTTTTTTGCTTATAGGTCATAGTAAATTCATTTGATTTCTTCCTATGCACATTTACTAGGTCTTGCACTAATTCTGAGAACAATCTCACATTAAATCACATAAAGCTATACATGGCTGAAGAATTAACAAAATGTTAAATGATGTGACAGACTGCATGGACTTTGGACTGAACTTTGAACTGATTATCTAAATTTTGGAATTTGCACTGTTTTTGGACTTTTTTTGCTCGCTGGCTTGATTTTGTCTCAACAGTGCTCAATGTTGTCATTGATGACTGTAGCACTTTAATTATTGTTACTAATTGTTGTTATGATTGATGATCAGCACGGGGCAGCCAATGAGATCAACTGACCTTGAGCCGCCGGTCGTAGTCAGCCTCCAGCTTGACGAGGGGCCCAAATATGTTCTGATACTGGTAGGCGTCCTCGTACCGGAGCAGGACCTGCTGAGGGTCCTCATCCACCCCGGGCTTCTCCAGGTCCTCCAGCTTAGCACTGGGGTTGTCCTGCGCATCAAATAGCACAAGAATACTATAACTAGGTTGTCCTAGACAGCAAACAGTACAAGAATACTATAACTAGGTTGTCCTAGACAGCAAACAGTACAAGAATACTATAACTAGGTTGTCCTAGACAGCAAATAGTACAAGAATACTACAACTAGGTTGTCCTAGGCATCAAACAGTACAAGAATACTACAACTAGGTTGTCCTAGACAGCAAATAGTACAAGAATACTACAACTACGTTGTCCTAGACAGCAAACAGTACAAGAAGAGTACAACTAGGTTGTCCTGGGCATCAAACAGTACAAGAAGAGTACAACTAGGTTGTCCTGGGCATCAAATAGTACAAGAAGAGTACAACTAGGTTGTCCTGGGCATCAAACAGTACAAGAAGAGTACAACTAGGTTGTCCTGGGCATCAAACAGTACAAGAAGAGTACAACTAGGTTGTCCTGGGCATCAAACAGTACAAGAAGAGTACAACTATATCCATACACTCTCTCTCTTCAGCGCACCGCCAAGTGTCAGGTTCAAGGAACATATTCACACTCAAAGTCTGTTTTCTCACTCCATAAGAGCACTCCTTAGATCAACAAGTTAATCCCTTCACAAAGTCTATGCCTTATCCATACCCTACGTAGCCTATAGCTTGGGAAAAGTATGGCTTCTGAGGTGGTTTCCCGTTGCCTTCCTAAGTTAGATGGATTAATTACCAATTAATCCATCAATACTCTACAGGCAGTAAAATGCAACAAAAGCCTCTCTCTCTATTTAGAACATGAATCAAAAGCCTGACTCAAGTCCACTGCCATACACTAAACAACAAATATGATGCTGAACTTTTACAAATTTCAATACAAATTTAGAAAAATGTAAAGAAAATCAACCTTCAGAAAATAATGAATGTAGCTATTAGTAAACTTAAAGTGCTCGCTGTCATCATGAAGAAGACTGAGAGGTAAGCAAAATATTAGATAGGATAGTTAGCAGTAAATATTAATGAAAGTTAGAATATTAATGATAGTTAAGAGGACGACCCTACCTTCCACAGCTCCTCTAGTTTGTTGATCTGCTGGGCAGAGATCTGTCTTGCTCTCAGCTGCTCCTGCTCGGATGGAACCTTCACCAGCCACGGCAAGAACTGCCTGTCCTGAATCAACGGCTGCCACTGACTGGGCTCCCTGCAGGCAATCAGTCCATCAGTCAGTCTATCTGTCTATCAGTCTATCTACCAGTCCATCAGTCTCTCTATCAGTCTATCTATCACTCTATCTATAAGTCTATCTATCAGTCTATCTATCAGTCAATCAGTCTATCAGTCTAACATATGCATATATTCTAATAAACACATATCGCCCATTCTATTAGAGACAGCACAACCAATGATGTCTATATGTCTACACAACTACAACAACAATTACAGTGCAACAGTCATCAATGACAACATCGAGCACGCACCAGTTCATGTCTTTGAGGTTGCTGGACGCGGCACACGGCTGTCGGCATAACAGAACGACGACGGAGTCGGCTTTAGCCGGGATGAAGCCGAGCAGAAAAACGTTCTTACAGCCACAGTTGTAGCACTCGAGCACCGTCTCTCCCAGCGGCCCGTCCTTGTGCAGGCTCACCTCCTTAGCCCTCGCCCTCACCAGGTGATTCACTATGTGACTGCAGCATCAATCAATCAATTAATCAGGTGGTTCATTATGTGACTGTGTCAATCAATCAATCAACCAGGTGGTTCACTATGTGTCTGTATCAATCAATCAATCATCTAACCGTAGGATTCTTTGGCAAATTTAGCAATCAATCAATAATTTTTAGAACTATGTGGTTCAATATGTGAATTTAACACTAGTCAAGCAATTAATTATCATGTAGTTCATTATGCGACCATTGTATCACTCAATCAAACTGCAACATCCCTAATAATTAATTAATCAATCATTTAACTAAGTGGTTCACTATCTAACAGTAGCATCAATCAATCAATCATCTACTCAGTTGATTCAATAGTACAACTATCCTATAGTTCTATTAATGTCATTTACTAACTCACTACTGACTACAATGCATCCAAGTAAACACTATAAATATTTAATACAGAAATTCAACAAGAATATACATAAACTTTTCTCTACAAAACGAAACAAAATACAAGGAAATCGTCACCTTCCAGAAGTATTTCCCCTCCCATTACAGAACCATTTAGACGTAGAGGCACAGTGCACCACACAGGCTGGGTCATGTATACCACAGTATCTAAACAACAACAACAACATTACAGTGTACCACACAGGCTGGGTCATGTATACCACAGTATCTAAACAACAACAACAACATTACAGTGTACCACACAGGCTGGGTCATGTATACCACAGTATCCAAACAACAACAACATTACAGTGTACCACACAGGCTGGGTCATGTATATCACAGTATCTAAACAACAACAACAACATTACAGTGTACCACACAGGCTGGGTCATGTATATCACAGTATCTAAACAACAACAACAACATTACAGTATACCACACAGGCTGGGTCATGTATACCACAGTATCCAAACAACAACAACATTACAGTGTACCACACAGGCTGGGTCATGTATATCACAGTATCTAAACAACAACAACAACATTACAGTGTACCACACAGGCTGGGTCATGTATACCACAGTATCTAAACAACAACAACAACATTACAGTGTACCACACAGGCTGGGTCATGTATACCACAGTATCCAAACAACAACAACATTACAGTGTACCACACAGGCTGGGTCATGTATATCACAGTATCTAAACAACAACAACAACATTACAGTGTACCACACAGGCTGGGTCATGTATATCACAGTATCTAAACAACAACAACAACATTACAGTATACCACACAGGCTGGGTCATGTATACCACAGTATCCAAACAACAACAACATTACAGTGTACCACACAGGCTGGGTCATGTATATCACAGTATCTAAACAACAACAACAACATTACAGTGTACCACACAGGCTGGGTCATGTATACCACAGTATCTAAACAACAACAACATTACAGTGTACCACACAGGCTGGGTCATGTATATCACAGTATCTAAACAACAACAACAACATTACAGTGTACCACACAGGCTGGGTCATGTATATCACAGTATCTAAACAACAACAACAACATTACAGTGTACCACACAGGCTGGGTCATGTATACCACAGTATCCAAACAACAACAACATTACAGTGTACCACACAGGCTGGGTCATGTATATCACAGTATCTAAACAACAACAACAACATTACAGTGTACCACACAGGCTGGGTCATGTATACCACAGTATCCAAACAACAACAACATTATGTACCACACAGGCTGGGTCATGTGTATGGGTCATGTATACCACAGTATCTAAACAACAACAACAATATTACAGTGTACCACACAGGCTGGGTCATGTATACCACAGTATCTAAACAACAACAACAACATTACAGTGTACCACACAGGCTGGGTCATGTATACCACAGTATCTAAACAACAACAACAATATTACAGTGTACCACACAGGCTGGGTCATGTATACCACAGTATCTAAATAACAACAGCAACATTACAGTGTACCACACAGGCTGGGTCATGTATACCACAGTATCTAAACAACAACAGCAACATTACAGTGTACCACACAGGCTGGGTCATGTATACCACAGTATCTAAACAACAACAGCAACATTACAGTGTACCACACAGGCTGGGTCATGTATACCACAGTATTTAAACAAAAACAACAACATTACAGTGTACCACACAGGCTGGGTCATGTATACCACAGTATTTAAACAAAAACAACAACATTACAGTGTACCACACAGGCTGGGTCATGTATACCACAGTATTTAAACAAAAACAACAACATTACAGAAATTATTTATTTCTGCGTTGTTTTGTAAATGATCCATTTCTGTTGTGCTATTGCACTT
The DNA here is from genome assembly GCA_905160935.1 of Enchytraeus crypticus. Classification (NCBI taxonomy): domain Eukaryota; kingdom Metazoa; phylum Annelida; class Clitellata; order Enchytraeida; family Enchytraeidae; genus Enchytraeus; species Enchytraeus crypticus. The sequence goes on along the minus strand of CAJHZI010000651.1, from coordinate 119,948 downwards.
ACCTCAGTAAATACAACAATATTTTACTAAAAAACATTTTGTCATCTTCCTTTTATTATCTCTCTACAATATTAGAGCTGCCAGAAACATCCAATACTAAAGTTATAAATCCCACGAGTGTACAGTCCATGATCCCAGGAGCTAGGGCTACAGCTTATAGGTGTCTAGACGTTTATAGCGACAAGGTTCTACCATGTACGGTGAACGTCCCACAGGCGTAGTCCATAGGTTACAGCTGTATAGAACATCAGTACGGGTCGTGAAACTGTCTGAACATTTGTTGAGCAAAGCAAGGTGAGGACAATGCTCATGAACAGCGTCGGATGCTGTTGAATGAATGAATGAATGAATAAATGAGTGAATGAGTGAATGAATGAATGAATGAATGAGAGAATGAATGAATGAACGAACGACTGAATGAATGAATGAATGAATGAGTGAATGAGTGAATGAGGACAGGTTAATGAACTTCACGGTTCTCTTCGACACCCTACCACAGGCAATAATCACAGTACTGAGGACATAGTGAGCTGTGGTATCATTAGTTAATGTTCTAATACAGGACATAGTTAAACACATACGAGCAGACACAATTACACACATACGAGCAGGCATAGTTAAACACATAGGAGCAGACACAATTACACACATAACAGCAGGTACAATTAGACACATACGAGCAGGCACAATTAAACACATACAAGCAGGCACAATTAAACACATACAAGCAGGCACAATTAAACACATACGAGCAGGCACATTTAGACACATACAAACAGGCACATTTAGACACATACGAGCAGGCACAATTAGGCACATACGAACAGGCACAATTAGGCACATATGAGCAGGCACATTTAGACACATACGAGCAGGCATAGTTAGAAACATACGAGCAGGCATGTTTGGGCAGATCCTTCAGGCAGAACTGATCATCCTCATCGTCTTCAAACGTTAGTTCACCTGAACCCTTTCCTGCAGATCTTACCGCTGAGTCCAATCCTGAGTCCTTTACCCCATTCAAAACGTCCTAGCAGACATCAATCAATCAATCAAAACAATCAAAACGTCCTAGCATACAGTAATCAATCAATCAGAAATCTCCTAGCATAGAGTAATCAATTAATCATAAACCTCCTAGCATACAGTAATCAATCAATCAGAAATCTCCTAGCATACAGTAATCAATCAATCAGAAATCTCCTAGCATACAGTAATCAATCATAAACCTCCTAGCATAGAGTAATCAATCAATCAAAACCTCTTAGCATACGTTAATCAATCAATCAGAAACCTCCTAACAAACGTTAATCAATCAATCAGAAACCTCCTAACAAACGTTAATCAATCAATCATAAACCTCCTAGCATACATCAATCAATCAATCAGAAACCTCCTAGCAGACATTAATCAATCAATCAGAAATAATCTGTAATAATCAATCTACATATACAAAATTTACTTGGTCAGCTAATCTAAGAAGTAATCAATAGATTAATCAGCAATTGGTATCAGCGTTTGGTACGAAGAAAGACACTGTGGTGGAGTCACTTGTTGTCTGAAGAGGAGTTCTTAATAGGCATGAAAGCTATCAGCTGAACTATGTAGTTAGGACCAGTCATCTGACAGAAGAGATGAGATACTACACTGAGCAATTAAACCTGTAGACAAGGAGCTTGAGCTCTTGTCATTAATCAAGGATGTCAAGTAATGATTGAGAAGACTTAATAAACAAAAATAAAAAAGTCATAATAATAATAAAGGTTTAAGGTCCATTTCCTCATACAAGGATGATGTCAGGGTCGTCATCCTTGGAAGTAAGAGAACAAAGCATTTCATAACAACAAGTCGTAGAAGTTTACAAAGATGCAGTTAAGACTCGATGCTTCCATCTAGTAAACATCTAGTAAACATCTAGTAAACATCTAGTAAACATCTAGTAAACATCTAGTAAACATCTAGTAAACATCTAGTAAACATCTAGTAAACATCTAGTAAACATCTAGTAAACATCTAGTAAACATTCAGTAAACATCTAGTAAGCAAGTGATTTTATTCAAAATTATCCCAACACTCAGTACAGACAAATCTTCAATACACACATCGTTGGTAAGACCGCTGTCAGCCGTGTGGTTGTGATCAAGCTGAGAGGACTGAGTCTGCGACTGAAGAGTGAACTTGAAGTCGTAGTCGGAGCCCTGAGTATCAGCCCCGAGGTCTCCGTCCGTGTCCACAAACGTTAGACCCTGTGATGATGAGGGTCCATAAGCATCCACGCTCATTTTATAGATATTCCACTTCAAATTAATTTAATATCTCACATCAAACCTGATACAGACAAACATCAAACATTTACATGAAAATAGTTGTAGTTCAGGATTTCTAATATTTAAATAGACTTAAATCCCGGAACTGGTATTATGGAGTAGCCCGGATTTGCCTTAACAGTACCCCATGTTGTAACAGATGACGTCAGCACTGTGGCATAAATGACTTGCTTTAATTTATGTCATTTCTATCAATCAGTGCAACCTGACCAAACACTGGCAAACTAATCTTTCACATAATTCTTTCTCCTCAACGTAATTACACACACAGCAAAATTTAGTATATTATATGTACACTGAAATATGAAAAGGGACTACGCAAAGAAAATATTTATATAAAAGACCTACAGTACTATGTATTAATTTACGGTACTTCTACTGGCACCGTGTCAACTTCTGTCAATAAATCTAAACTTATTTAAGAAATCTAATAAATCTAAACAATATAATTATACATGTGTTATCAGAAACTGTACAGCATTGTGTAAACAGTAAAAAAGCCAAACACTAAAAACGTGAATCGAAAGTAAAAATTCTCACAAATTTAATTATATATAAACAAAAATTGACAGCAACGTTACAAATGAACCTCAATACTCAATTAAATTAATATTTAATTTAAGAAATTTGACGTAAAGTTGAGCAGTAAATTTTTCACAAGTTTTCATTATCAACGTATTTACCTAAATCCAAAGTAATGGTTGTACAAACGGAAGCAACAATGACTGTCAGTGAGTAAAAGGAAATTGTCGCAATTTATTGCGTACCTGAGTTTCGTGTCTGTTTTAAAATTCGTAAATAATAATAATAACAACAATTAGAGTGCTACAGTCATCAATGACAACATCGAGCACTATTGAGACAAAATCAAGCCAGCGAGCAAAAAGAAGGTCCAAAAACGCTGCAAATTCCAAAATCCAGAGAATCAGTCCACAGTAAAGGGAATTAAAGAAAAGGTGGTTTAGGCGCAGGTCGCAGATCAAGGACACTGGATGGAAAAGAGAGATGGAAAAGTTAGGTCTTCAACTGCCTGTAGAACTGCTAATAGGAAAGCAAAGGCCGATGTGATTCAAATGAAGATTTTCGAAGATTGGATGGAAGAGAATTCTAGATTACTTTGGACTGAATTTCTGGATTTTGGAATTTGCACCGTTTTTGGACCTTCTTTTTTGCTCGCCGGCTTGATTTTGTCTCAATAGTGCTCGATGTTGTCATTGATGACTGTAGCACTCTAATTGTTGCTATTGTTATTATGTTATTAGATCTGCGGTGCAGCATGCTGGAAAGAACGATTAGTTAGCTTAGAGCGTGAAGGTAAGATATAGGAGCATGGCATGGCACGGTCACGTTCCTTCCAGTTTCGGTCAGGGTATTGTTGTCCCCTTGTTAAAAGATAGACTGGATGAAGTAAATGACGTTAATAATTATAGGGGTATCACATTGATCCCAGTAGTCTCTAAACTGTTCGAGTTAATATTATTGGAGATTTGTGAACCGTTTTTAGCATCAGACGACCTTCAATTTGGCTTTAAAAAGGGGATAGGATGCTCTGATGCTATATTTGTTTTTAGTCAAGCAGTGAAGTATTTTAATTCGAAAGGTAGCTCAATATTCATGGCAACTTTTGATTTTAAAAAGGCATATGATAAAATTAATCACTATAAACTCCTGTCATCTTTGGTTAAGCGTGGTATTCCAATGTGGGTTATAGTACTGCTACATGATTGGTATAACAAACTATTCGTTAATGTTTGATGGAGGGGGTGTGTATCTAGGGGGTTTTCAGTGAGAAGTGGTGTACGACAGGGTAGTTCTATTTCTCCTTATTTATTTAATGTGTTTATAAATATATTTATTCTTGCTTTAAAAGATAATAATATTGGATGTAAATTTTGTGGTCAGTACGTTGGCATTATTATGTATGCTGATGATTTACTTTTAATCTCGGCTAGCGTTACTGGTCTTCAAGAAATGTTAAATACCTGCTACTCAGTTAGTGTGAACACCATGTTAGAATTTGATTACAAAAAGTCAAGCTGTGCTGTCATAGCTGGTAAATATAATATTGAAAACATGACGCTTGGGGGTAATAAATTAGAATGGTCTACAACCATTAAATACTTGGGTGCCACGTTTACAGCCGGAAAGAAGCTATTTGTAGATACGGCTCCAATTAAAAGGAAATTCTATTTGTCAGTTAATTTTATTTTAGGGAAAACTAGGTATACCGACGACACAGTTAAACTCGCTTTAATGGAGTCGCATTGTCTTCCGATTCTGCTATATTCATCTACAGCCGTTAGTTATTCCAAAGAGCAGCTTGTTGATCTTAATGCATGTTGGAACTCAGTGTATCGTCGAATCTTTGGTTTTAATCGCTGGGATTCTGTCAGGGTATTTGTTGCGGGATTAGGCCGAATGGATTTTGCTTCAATTCGTGCTTATTTATGTTTGAAATTTTACAAAGAAGGAATTAAATCATGTAATTTAGACTTTTTAGGCGTATTAAGACGGTTGATCTTTTCAAAAGACTTGAGAGCTCTATGTAGAATTGTAAATTTAGAATTAAATTACCAATCTTTAATCGAAATACCGTTACGCAATATTAAACAAAATGTCTATAATAATTTTTGTGGAAGCGCCCTAGTGTAAGTTTGTTTAGTTATTGCATTTGTATTTTGTATTCTGCACTGTTTCGTCTTTGTACGACACTTGTTAAGTTTCTTAGTTGTCAAATTTGACGAATAAAAGATCTTCATAGGTCTCATAAGGATGATTAATTAACTTAGAAGACCGAGTAACAGCAGGCTGCATCACTTGAATCAAGTGAGACATACAATTAATTACGTTACCTACCTAAACATAACATAACATAACGGCACACTGGGTCAGGAAGCACAGATGCTTGTTTAAGACCCATTTCCTCCTTCCTCTCCATGGTTATTAGTAATCGTTGCCTTTTGATGGCGCATCAATTGCAGCCGGCGCGGATTTAAGAATAATCTTCAATCACCCTGGGATTTTTCCTTCCTAATCTTTTACCGAATAAAAGATCTTCATAGGTCTCATAAGGATGATTAATTAACTTAGAAGACCGAGTAACAGCAGGCTGCATCACTTTAATCAAGTGAGACATACAATTAATTACGTTACCTACCTAAACATAACATAACATAACGGCACACTGGGTCAGGAAGCACAGATGCTTGTTTAAGACCCATTTCCTCCTTCCTCTCCATGGTTATTAGTAATCGTTGCCTTTTGATGGCGCATCAATTGCAGCCGGCGCGGATTTAAGAATAATCTTCAATCACCCTGGGATTTTTCCTTCCTAATCTTTTACCAACACTCGGTCTTCCAAGGTGGTCACCCACAAAGTACTAACCGAGTCGAAGCAGCTTAACTTCGATAATTGACGCGCAACTAAACCAAGTGCGCTAATCCCGCCGTCTAGAGCTACAGACCTTTAATAAAAGGTGTTTACTTTGAAAAATCACTTTATGTATTATTTCATTCGTTGGAGCGGCGCTACTGTGCATCATAAAACTGATTGTTTTGCGGAAGGCAACTGCAACGTAATATATCCTTAAAATGTAAAATATCGTCTCTAGATATTTTATCTAAACATATCTTAACTGTAAATTTAAACATATGTTTATCATCATTTGACAAGAAATTGAAATGTATATTTTTTGTAATTATATAAAATACCATTATATTAAAAATGAAGCAATGCATAATAAATATATACGAATGTATAGAATATTGCCAGCCGGAATTAGAAGCACACACCTCTCCCCACTCTCCCACTAGGCTTTGTTTTTTATGTGAACAGAGTTACCGCTACATATTATAAAAGGTCTATACCTACCGTTAGGTATAGGTATACGTATAGGTAGGCAGGTTGTAGTTAGAGACTACAACCTATCTGCCTACCGAATTCAAGTATATTTGTTGTAAATTAAATCAAGAATTATTAATGCGCCATGTTGCTACTTGCTGCGTTAAAAATGGTATTATTATAAAAAAATATGATTATAACAACAACAATAATATAACGATTAGAGTGCTACTGTACACGTTGTCCAAGACAACATCGTGCTCTATGGAACAAAATCAAAACCGATGAGCAGCTTATGCATGAGTGGTTCATAAATGATGCGAGCTAAAATCCGGACTATGATCAGTCCAAGGAATTATACATGTATATTGATGGATTAAGAACAAAACATAACATTACAAATAGCTACATAATATTTAATTACCATTAATAATAACATAATAATAGCAATTAGAGTGCTACAGTCATCAATGACAACATCGAGCACTACTGAGACAAAATCAAGCCGGCGAGCCAAAAAAGGAGGTCCAAAAACGGTGCAAATTAAAAAAATCCAGAAATTCAGTCCAAAGTAAAGGGAGTTAAAGAAAAGGAGGTTTAGGCACAGGTCGCTGCTCATGGACACTGGATGGAAAAGAGAGATGGAAAAGATAGGTCTTCAACTGCTTATAGAACTGCTCATAGGAAAGCAAAGGCTGATTTGATTCAAATGAAAATTTCCGAAGATTGGATGGAAGAGAATTCAAGATCTGAGGTGCAGCATGCTGGAAAGAACGATTAGATAGCTTAGAGCGTGAAGGTAAGCTAGGTCTCACAAAAGTAGTTAACTTAGAAGACCGAGTAATAGCAGGCTGCATCACTTTAATCAAGTGAGACATACAAGTTTGTCCAGGGATGGTGATGGACTTATAGGTTAACGAAGCTGTTTTGTAAATGATGCAAAATAACAATACAGGTGATTTAAGCTTACTGCACTGCGTACTGATTCAGTGAAATATATAACAACACTATAGTGTATACAATATAGAATATAGACGGAATAGAATACATTGAATATAGATAGAATGGATACAAGAAGAGTAATTCGATCTACATGTATATTCTATGGCACCACCAAATCGCTAAAACGCATCAGGAGCATATTAAATTTATCGTAAAAATGTGACGACTCATTGTCAAGGTTGAACGATTTAGCCAATAGGAAATAAGTCAACTTACACTAGAAAGGCAAGGCCGGACGCAGTTTGTTGACACACAAATTCTGCTTTGTATTGTCGATCCTAGCAGTTTGATCTTAAAAGCACAAATAATCGTTTTCAATGTGCTTCTTGAAATCTTATTAGAAGATAGAAAATATCAAATGCTCTATAGCCGTATGTAATCACCAGCTTCTACGAATAAATAGGCCTACCAATATAAATGTCAATTTAAAGGACATTTTATAATTTTTTTCTGTATTTACAATTGTGTTCAATGCATTGTTTGTCAACAAACGACTGTCAGCTGTGGCGTCGTGTAACGTAGTGACTTTTATGTCCAACACTTTTGTGTTATTGATTAATGTAAACATTGTGATTTAATCTAATCATTTCATTATTTAAACTATTTTTACCTGATGTTACGATAACAGATTCGGTAAATATAGTTTATATACATGTTTATTTTACAGTCTTAATCCTAAAAATGAAATATGAAATGATTATCCATGTATGAAATTACATTATATTACAGAAATAGAAAATAAATTAATTTTAAAAACACACATTTTAGTGAAATAATTGACAGATTTTATACCTATCACTCTTAATACCACAATTTAAATCTTCAGGCAATATAATCCCTTTGCCACATAAGTAGTCCAGTGAATGTCTGAGATTTTATTCTTAGATCAACGCGGCTGAGAATCGAATCCAATAAATGAAACAAATAACCCTCTTTTTAGACCCTCAGCCGGACTTTCTAAGATTACTCTTCTGGCTCAAATAATTTTTCTGCTGATATCCTTATTAATCGCATTTGCGTGGTGAGAGAGATCTTCAGATAAAATGTACCTCGCAACCTTTAAATTAGGCTATCACTTTTTCGACTATAACTATCATGATTTACTCTTGATAACTACACCTATAGGATCCTAGTACTATAGGCTAGTTATCTCTATGACTAGTATCCTGACACTATCCTCTGTAACTCATATTCAACTTAGAAAATGACTCATAAACTAAAATTAACTAATAGACCTTGGCACCAAAGTCCAACTCCACATTATCGCTCATAACACAACACGTCATCTTCTTTGTAGCTATGCTCAACAACAAAAACACCACAAAATGATACAACATATCTACTTTATAATTAGGTGTTCATATATAGAAGCACAAACTCTGACAGCAGTAAAAATATAAATAACACAGATATATAGAGTAATTATTACGAGCTGAAACTGTTAATTTTCTAAATTTTAATTGAGATGGTTTACATTTTATACGCAGACTGATTGGTGCCGTGTAACGCTGAGTGATGCACATAATGCAGCTGACACGTCTTCCACGACGTGTTGGTATACTGCTATGTGTTCTCGTGTCGGTGTGGTGTCTGACGCTGCTTAGTCTCTCCATACAGAGTGGCCCCTCATATGATGACCCTGCTGAACTCAAGGTATAAACACACTAAATTTAATAATAATAATAATAACACACATTATAGTGAAATGATAAACTACGTTGATATCTATCACTTTTAATACCACATGTTAAATCCATTAGGCAATTTTGTCCATTTTCCGTATAACCAGTCCAGTGAATTTCCGAGATTTTACTCTCAGATCAGCGCGGCTGGGATTCGAATCCACGATCGAGTGTTCAATTCACCTCAGGGTCTGTCATTTAAAACTTCATGACGTTATCTACACCTCTAACCATTGAGACATTCATGTCTCAATAGCGTCTGCTGCCTCTTGCAGGCGCCATGTTGGTGCTTGGAGGGGTTTTCAATAGCATGACGTCTTGCTTAGCAGGCAGGTGTTCTGTCAAGTCAACCTCCAGCAGTCGTTTGGGATGAATCAATATATTATATTGTATTGACATGTGATTGGGGGATGTACCAGACAGCATCCTTGTATGAGAAAATTGATTTTAAGCCTTTATTATTATTTATTTATTTATGAATTTAACTGAGATTTTATTGAGGAAAGACTTTAGTTAGATATGAATTTATTATTTTAATTTACATTTGCTAAAAATTTAGTAGTTCACATTTTGAATCAAAATGCAGTAATATACGAACACAACACTTAATGTATGTGTGTATGTGTTTCTCCTTGTGTATATGTTTATACATATATATATATATATATATATATATATATATATATATATATATATATATATATATGCATATGTATATACGCCTATGTATGTGCAATTGTGCATATGTATGTATGTGTGTTATTATACATACATATGTGTAAGAACATATGTACGATTGTACGTATATACAAATGTACAGGCATATATGTATGTACATGTATAATTAATGTATGTATGTGCAATTGTGCATATGTATGTATGTGTGTTATTATACATACATGTGTAAGAACATATGTACGATTGTACGTATATACAAATGTACAGGCATATATGTATGTACATGTATAATATATTTCTAGGCATATGTATGTGTTTGTAAATATTTATGTGTATGTGTTTGTACGTATCTATGTGTATGTGTTTGTACATATGTATGTGTATGTGTTTGTACGTATCTATGTTTATGTGTTTCTATGTGTAATCAGACGGAGATATTGAAGCTGAGTGACCGCTACGTGAGAGCTTTGGCTAAAGAGTCCCATGATGTCATGGACGGGCCCTTCACTGGTCATAACACTGGCTACGGTAAGTAAGCTATGTAACACTAGCTGTATGACTCGTAAGCTATGTAACATTGGTCACATGGCACGTAAGCTACGTAACACTGGCCATATGTATTCTATGATACTGTATTGTTTTGTATTCTGTTTTAGACTTAAAGAAAACCATGCTGATGTTGCTGGAAAACCTGTTGTATTATAATGTAATGAATTGTTTTGTAATGTATTCTGCTGTATTATAATGTATTGTATTACAATGTATTGTATTATATTATATTGTATTGTATTGTATTGTAGACCTGAAGAAGACGATGGCGGTGTTGCTGGAGAACCTGTTGTATTGTAATGTATTGTGTTGTATTGTAATGTATTGTATTGTAATGTGTTGTATTGTAATGTATTGTAATGTATTGTATTTTATTGTATTGTATTGTATTGTAATGTACTGTATTGTAACTTGAAGAAGACGATGGCGGTGTTGCTGGAGAACCTGTTATATTGTATTGTAATGTATTGCATTGTAATAAACTGTGTTGTATTGTATTGTATTGTAACGTATTGTATTGTATTGTAGACCTAAAGAAGACAATGGCGGTGTTGCTGGAAATCCTGTTGTATTGTATTGTATTGTATTGTATTGTAATGTGTTGTATTGTGTTGTATTGTACTGTAGCGTATTGTATTGTATTGTAGACTTGAAGAAGACGATGGCGGTGTTGCTGGAGAACATGTTGTATTGTATTGTATTGTATTGTATTGTACTATATTGTAGACTTGAAGAAGACTATGGCGGTGTTGCTAGAGAACCTGTTGTATTGTATTGTATTGTATTGTAGACTTGAAGAAGACTATGGCAGTGTTGCTAGAGAACCTGTTGGATAGGATCAGTGTGCTAGAGCGACAGGTGGAGACACTGAAACTCAACACCACCATCACCAGGCTGGACCCCCAGGTGGCGCCACCAGGTGGTGGTGGTGGTGGTGGTGGTGGTGGGGAGGAGGGGAGAGCGGGGAGAGTGCCCCAGGCTGCAGGGGGGGATAGCATTGAAAAACTGGACAATAAAATACTGGACGCTAAAGGTTGTTATATCTACATCTCACTGCTTGGACAACAATACACTTTAACAAGAACTGTAGGTAGAGAAGTAAAAGCTGGTAAAACTAATGTTAACGTCAGTTTCCACACTCGAAAGCGATATCAGTGACTGGCGAGTCTAGGATTTGAACCCTGCACATACTGAACCATGGTCGAATATCTTACCGACATCGCCAGTGGCTCCTGAAGAGATATTAAACATATGAAAAAATTACCACCTTGATAAATATGTAAATGCCATCAAAATTTCATAAACACCATCATATCAAATGTACTTAAGCACCATTACGTACTCTCTATGTAGAAATAGATTTAGATACAAATTGGATAATAAAACATATTTTTTGCTTGTACTTGCTGATATTATGCTCAAAATCCTGCACTCACTCCCAAAGCTAAAACCTTGATGTTATATTTGATGAAAACGTCGACTTCATATCTCGTATCTTTTCAGCCTGTAGATCATATTATATCAGGTCCTCTTGGACAGCTATCCTGATAGTATTTAACATACACTCTGATCCATTGAAGCATTCTGTGTGTGTGTGTGTCTATGTGTATTTGTGTGTATGTGTATGTACATGTATGTCTATATGTATGTATTTATGTGTCTGTGTGTGTGTATCTATGTGTATTTGTGTGTGTGTGTATGTCTGTATGTATGTATGTATGTATGTATGTGTCTGTGTGTGTGTGTGTGTGTCTGTATGTGTATGTGTGTTTGTATGTATGTGTGCATGTATGTGTGTGTGTGTGTATGTGTGTGTGTGTGTGTATGCTCATGTGTGTATATGTGTGTATGTGTGTGTGTGTGTGTAGATCTACTGTTGGGCGCCCAGGAGGATTGTTCTCTCACCCCTGAGGAGCAGTCTGAATATCCTCACTGTATAGGAAAGAGCAGTGTTAGTATCTCTCTCTATCTCTCTCTCTCTCTCTATGTCTCTATCTGTCTCTCTCTGTCACTCTCTCTCTTTGTCTTTCTTACTCTCTTTCTCTCTCCGTACATTCGTCCCTGACATCATCCTTGGATGAGGAAATGGACATTAAACCTTTATTATTATTATTATTATTACCTCTATCTCTCGCTCTCTCTCTCTCTCTGTCCCTTTCTGTGTCTCTCTGACTCTGTTTCCTTCTTTCTCTCTCTCTCTCTCTCTCCCCCCCCTCTCTCTCTCTCTCTCTCTCTTTCTCTCGCTCTCTCGCTCATGAGACCACAGAAAGGGTTGCCATACATCCTTGTCACTGGATTTAAGCGTTGAATGTGCGTAATGTGTTTATGTGTGTTTATGTGTGTTATGTATGTTTATGTGTGTTTATATGTGTTTATGTGTGTTAATGTGCTTAGTGGATGAAGAGTTTCTGGAAGACTGACCCATGCTATGCAGAGAACGGTGTTGATGGATCTCAATGCTCGTTTAGATTCTACCTGAGCGAGGCAAGTCTCTCTCTAACCAGTTCTATCTAGTTCTTGTATAACTCAATGACCTGAGCGAGACAAGTCTTTCTCTAACCAGTTCTATCTAGTTCTTGTATAACTCAATGACCTGAGCGAGGCAAGTCTTTCTCTAACCAGTTCTATCTAGTTCTTGTATAACTCAATGACCTGAGCGAGGCAAGTCTTTCTCTAACCAGTTCCATTTAGTTCTTGTATAACTCAACACTCATATACTGTACTGTACAGGATGGTAGAGCATCCTGCTACAGTATTGGATAGTGAAGTATCCTGTACAGTATTGCTCTGTTTATGGCAGAATAAAATAATCGTTGTTTCTTGAAACTAATTAGAACTACAGATACGTTACTATTTGTACAGGTAGAGAACTGGTGCCCTCTGTTACCAGGTCGACAGAAATCATTCAATGGTACCCTGGTGCAGACAGCCACAGTCAAGGTTTGTTGTGTTCAGTTGTGTCACTATTGTGTGTGTTGATATACATATATGTCTCTCTTTTAGTGCTCTGCCTACTGGCAGGTCTTTGGTATATAATGCTTCCACTCTCTGTCTTCCGCTTTCCTATAATATATGTACATGTATATACAGTATATATGATATATATATATATATATATATATATATATATATATATATATATATATATATATATATATATATATATATATGTATATCATCAATACAGACACAACACAGAGTTGTTCGAGAGGATTAATTAATTTGACTATTACTGGATTGATTAATTTTAGTGATTGAATGACGACTGACAGAGCAATTGATTGATTGATTGATTGATTGATATACGTGTAGGCTGAGTGGAACTACGACCTGGAGGGACTGATGAGGAAGCTACGGGACCCTGGAGCGAGGCACAACTATTGATTGATTGGTTGATTGATTGATTGATTTACGTGCAGGCTGAGTGGAACTACGACCTGGAAGGACTGATGAGGAAGCTACGGGACCCTGGAGCGAGGCAGAACTACGAGTGGATCAGGCAGAGGATCAGCAGACTGTGGGACAGGTGGGTGGCTGCTGCCAAGAGACTCAACATGCCCGTCAGGCACAGGAAGAAGGTCTCACTGTATCTCTAGTCTCTTATGTTCCTTAAGATGTGGTGTTATAATTATAACACCACTATAATTATTACACTTCTTCCCACTAATCAATTATAATTGATTAGTTGGAAGAAGTGTTTGAGTCAATCGCAGGTTGATTAGATGCAGAGATGTAAGAATTGCCTGTAGAAGATTTGCTGAAGATTCGTGTATTAGTGTAGAAAATCAGGATATGAAGTGATTGCGAGTGAAGTGGAGGGAAGCCATGAAATATAAACAAAGCATGGACCTATTGCAACGCTCGTCATAGATCAGGCGTGCTGTTACTTTACTATTTGTTATTACTATAACAAATAGTAAAGTATACTATTTGTTCAGAATGAGAATCTCTTGCATCTTCATCACTGTGTCAGGGACGTGTCAGGCTGAATAGATGGCATGTGATGATTCACTGATTTACGAACATACTGATAGGTTTGGATCAACGAGATTTAAAAGGGTGCCAATCCATCAACCAGTGTACCATTCAAGAATTGCTTAGACTGCCCGTTGTCAAGTTTCACTCTATTTCAGTCACTATGTTGTATTGCTGTTTCTAGCTGGATGTGAAATGTAGGTTAAAATTCTGAATACATTTAATTTCTGCTATTATTCTTCTAATTATTACAAAATTTTAATTTTTAATTTATATTCTGTTATTATTCTGGAATATCAAAATGAAATATTTACTACTCAACATCTTAAAATTTGACTCAGTTTTGCTCCATGTTGTTTTTCTGTAATATAATAACGTAAAAGTTTAAGTTACAGATATTCTTTTTTCTATTTAACTGATATAAATGTAATTTAATTAAATTGACATTTATTCTTGCCTGTCAGCTAATTGTCCACTTGGGGCTTCTGAGTAAAGATTCTGGATGGAATTTTGCTGAAATGTCCAATAAGGGTACCCAAGCAGTGTGTGATATAGATCATATATAACCATATCTGAACCATTTTCTCTAGATGCTTACATTCTGTTTTATTGTTTCTTAATTTATATCTAATTTATTTTAATTGTGTGACGAGATTCTCTCCAACTACTGTTTTATACTTGCATATGCTCATCTGTTGCTAGAGTTTGATAGAGTTTGATTTTTTTCTGAACTTATATATTATGTCAGTCTATTTATGTTTTACTTTGTAATTTTACATAGCAAATATTTCAAAAAATGTCTAGTCCTATCGTAAACAGTTCCTTTGGTTCAAGGTGTTAAGGTAATTCAATAGATATAATAGGCTGGGCTAGGTTTGTAGCTAGAGATTTATGTAGAATGCTAAAACGGTCCTTACTGATTGCTTGAATATTTATTAATAACTTTACTAGTAGAGTGTTTGAGGTCAAGGTTCATATTTCTTCCACTTCAACATTGGGCAATATTAACCCCAATGTTTTTCTCGTTTTGCTTTTTAGACTAGCATGTGAACTAGCTTTAACAATTCTTTAGATTTGTTAACTTTATGTGTGATTCTATTTAACGGAGTGATGGTTGTGTGTTTTAGTTATCGTCGTATTTAAATATTTTAGATTCTCGTTCACCTTGGTCTGCTCTCTGTCAAGTCAGGGTTTCATATAGCAGAAACTGCGCTAAAGGGTATCACACTATGCTCAGCTTTCTGCTCATCTGTACTCTTCTATAGGCCTGCGTGTGAATCTACTAGAATACGCGTTTGTTGCATAAGTCTCATGATGACATTGGGCTCTGTCGTGTGTTAGGCAAATAAATTATAACTATTAATAAATAGATTTATTATCTAATCTAACAATACTCTTCTATAGTCCTGCGTGTGAATCTGTTGTGTGTAGAATACACGTGTGTTGTATAACTATCATGGTGACATTGGGCGCTGTCGTGTGTTAGGCATATTTCTAGAATGAATTGAACTTTATTTAATTTTTGTATAATAATTTTAAAATTGTGAGTAATATCTACTAAACTTTTCTTGTACGGCATTATCTTGTTAACTATTCAAGTTAATTGTTACTGTTAAAGCTAATGTTAACGTCAGTTTCCTCGCTTGAAAGCAATGTATTAACGATTTATTATTTTGCATTTTTATTTGTTACGTGTGTTTTGTGTTACGAAGATGATGCATATCATTCAGTTTATTCTGCCAAAAGCTTTTCTAAAATCCACGAAATATATAGTACGGATCATATGAAATCCTATTTTAATTTTGTGGATGCACTATAGGATAAGTCTTTGATAAATTATAACTGTAGTACTAATGATCAAGTGCCCATGATGATGCAAGTTATAACAGAAGCTTTGACTTTTCAATTCCTATGTGTTCTCTAAATATTGAAAATATCTAGAGAACACATAGGAATTATTGTTAAACAGAATATTTAACAATATTCTCTCAATATACGATCGGAATCTGTGCTGTGAACATAGAAGCTAATGATTAGATTTGACGTAATTTTTCTGCACCATCAGGTTACTGTTTAATTAATTGTGATTTGAACCTGCTGCTTTCTATATACTTGCCTTTAGATTATTGCTATAATTTATGTCCTATTGTATTTCTCATTATTATTCATTGCTAAGAATTATATTATATTGTTTTACTAGTGTACTACATCGTACTCTATTTAATCGTACTACAGGAGGACCACTAGGAGAGCTAGTACAATGGAGTGATGTTATATCTAGTGTACTACATTGTACTGTATTTCATTGTACTACAGGAGGACCACTAGGATAGCTAGTACAATGGAGTGATGTTATTTCTAGTGTACTACATTGTACTGTATTTCATTGTACTACAGGAGGACCACTAGGATAGCTAGTACAATGGAGTGATGGTATATCTAGTGTACTACATTGTACTGTATTTCATTGTACTACAGGAGGACCACTAGGAGAGCTAGTACAATGGAGTGATATTATTTCAGCGTTGTATATACTGGGCCATGATCTCACAATAACGAGCGAAGTTGAGGAACTTTCTAGGTCTGCCCTATTTTGTTTTAAAATCTATTTTATCTCAATAATTGTATCAAAACAAATACATGTCGTTGTTAGATGGGCGTAGTAAATTTTAATTTGCTATATAAATATTTATTTTAATTTATTATACTATTCATGATCATCGTCATCTTTCCTTGAATCCAGGTTTATTATATTACTAACAATATTATTTTATTTCTATTTTATTTTAGTTTAATATATAATTTTAGTACATTTGACTACTAGTTCTACTGACTAATTAATTGAATTGATTATGAAAACTTGATTAGTCTTGTAGACAATTTGAAAAAGACTATCTTTGATCGTTTATTTGATCTCTTATTTAACTACTGACATACTCATGGATTGATT
Source organism: Enchytraeus crypticus (assembly GCA_905160935.1). NCBI lineage: Eukaryota > Metazoa > Annelida > Clitellata > Enchytraeida > Enchytraeidae > Enchytraeus > Enchytraeus crypticus. The sequence continues at coordinate 102,944 of CAJHZI010000651.1, read as the reverse complement.
GATTGATGAACAGAATACTGGAGACCTTTCCCAGTGCAGAGAGCCTGTGTCAGACGAGACATAAGCTGCCGCTGCACATGATCTACACAGACATCGTCGGGCTGACTCAGTTCAAGCGCAAGGTCAAGCAGGGATACGGAAAGTTCAGGTTAGTCTGCTACTTGTGGGTTACGAATGGCATCGGCTTGTCTGCAACAACAATTAAACCTCCAAGGGTGTGATATGTATATATATATATTTATATATATTATATATATACATGTAGATATATATACTGTATATATAAATATATATATATATATATATATATATATATATTTATATTTATATTGTAGTAGAACACAGAAAACAGCAGTATGATGTGACACAGTAAAACATAGAATAGATCGTCTAGGATTTAATTAAATGTTTATTGATTGATTGGAATCCTAAATAGTTTAATTGATGTATTATTTCAATAAATTAGATAATGTACTAATTGATATATTTATTGATTGATTGATGTATTTATTGATTGATTGATTGGTACAGCTGTCTGCTGAGGATCATTGACTCGTTTGGTACGGAGGCATCATTTAATCACGACGTGTTTGCTAAGTCCAATCACCTAAGAACTCAGTGGGGCATGCAGAACCTCAACCTCAAACAGTTCTACACCATGTTCCGTGCGTACACACTCATACAAAACATTATATAGTAGTATTCCGTGTGATTGTACGTGGAAAAGTTAGAGACCTGAGTCGTGTGATATTGATTGATTCATTGGTTGATTGATTGATTCATTGGCTGTTTGATTGATTGGTTGATTGATTGACTGATTGATTTATTGATAGATTGATTGATAGATTGAGAGAGAGAGATATATATATATATATGTGTGTTTATTTCAGCATCAACACCAAATGAATGACAAATACAAATAGAAATAAACATCCAAGAGAAATAAAATAAAATAAAAATTCCCAGAAACACAGGGTTTCAAATAGATTGATCGATTGATTAACTGATTGATTGCCTGAAGTGATTGATTGATTGATTGATTAATTGATTGACTGCAGCTCACTCTCCTGACAACTAGGTCATGGGGTTTGTGATCTATTCTATCAGTTGTATGATTGACTGATTGATTGATAGATAGATTGATTGATAGATTGATTGAGTGACTGATTGATTGGTTAATTGATTGAATGATTGATTGACTGATAGATAGATTGATTGACTAATTGATTGATTGACTGACTGATTCATTGATTGACTGATTGATTGACCACAGCTCACTCGCCAGACAACTCGTTCATGGGGTTTGTGGTGGAGCAGCATATGAACGAGACAGAGTACCGGAGTGCAGTGAAGCGTAACCAAGCGGTCGTGTACGGCAAGGATCAGCGCATGTGGGCGGGTAAGGAGCCCTACCTCAGCGTCATCAGGAAGTACGTCGAGATACACGGCACCGTCTTCCTCGAGCCGAATGGCGACTCCATCATCCCTTCGTTCGTCAGCAATCACGGCATACTCAGCGGTCCCGAGCTTCACAAGCTTCTCGCCGAGTCCAAGGTAGAAATTCCTTATAAGCTCGTGCAGCGTTGAGCGGATTTACTTAACAACAGACACAAGCTAGGCTAACTGTTGATGCTAATATAAACATCTCTCTCACCGTAGTAGAACTGAAAGCTGATAAGGAATAGTTGATTATAAAGTTAAAAAGTTTAATCTGGTAATTGAAAGCAAATTTCTGTTTGGTTTCTTTGAGGGTAAGTGTCAATGTTCTAACTTCTAACTTTAAAAATTGTTATGGTTCTATATCTCAACTCAAATATGAATAAAGAGAAACACAGTAGGCAAATAAGCAATTGTAGGAATATGAACGAGATTACCATAAAGACTGTTCTTCGCTCATGTTTTACTACTTCCACTTTCGTTGTAGGTTGAAACACATCTCTTCCCACCATAGACTCATTTCATCTTGCCTACTGTACTTTTGATCACTTGACCGGCGCTGTTTAGAATCTTTTTCTTTCTCTCCAGCACATGTTTTTCAAATCGTTTGGGTTGAATCAATTTGTAGTGACATGTGATGGGGGGAACGTCTCTGATATCATCATATCTAATTATTCACTCATATGTGGAAACGGACGTATTATTATTATTGTTTTTTGTTTTTTTTTAAATTTACCTCGGTGTAAAGAACCTGAGGTTTGATAAAAACAATTCAAGCAATACGTTCTGAATCGCCGCCCGGCTACGGTTATTATTATTATTATTATTATTATTATTATTATTATTATTATTGAAAGAGCCAAAGGCTCTTGACGTCATGCTATAAGTGATATCCAATAATCCAGACAAATTTTAAAATGTATGGATTACTCGCTACATTTATCTGTATCTTTTAGCTATTTATAGGTCTGGGATTCCCGTACGAAGGCCCCGCCCCACTGGAGGCTATAGCCCAGGGCTGTGTGTTTATCAACCCAAAGTTTCAGCCCCCCCACAGCTCTGTCAACACAAAGTTCTTCAAGGGCAAGCCCACCCTGCGTCAGGTTCGTCTTCCTTTCCCCAGCGTTCAGGACCAGTGTACTACTGATTTCAATCAATACGAAGTTAACGTCCGGTTTCTCGCCATAAGGCAATGTCAGGGACGTCTGGTGTGGATAAGAAGTTATATGTGGATAGAATCATCATAAGTTCCTTGAGTTCTGTACAAAACATAGGGTGGATAGAATAAGAATTAGATATGGATAGGAAATCATTCACTAAGTGTATAGTATATTGATAATAAATAACGAGAGAAAGAGAAACCTGAGTACAGGGGATATGATTAATTAGTTACAGCTAGGGATGTATGTTGACATGTAAGCACTTGATATCGTAAATCATTTACGAGCGCTTTTATGTGCTCTAAAGTGCCGTATATCATGATGGATGATGTGTGGGTGCTAGATATCATGATGGATGATATGTAGGTGCTATATATCATGATGGATGGTGTGTGTAGGTGACTAGTCAGCATCCATACACAGAAGATTTCATAGGAGCGCCGCACGTACAGACAGTGGACATGAGTGATCTAGCAGAGGTGGAGGAGGCCATCAAGAGAGCTCTAGATGATGTTGATACTGGCAGGGTAAGTCGCTAGTACTAGAGTACTGTCACTATAGTACTGTCACTATGTACTGTCACTATAGTACTGTCACTCTAGTACTGTCACACTCTAGTACTGTCACTATAGTACTGTCACACTAGTACTGTCGCTCTATTACTGTCACTCTAGTACTGTCACTCTAGTACTGTCCCTATAGTACTGTCACTGTAGTACTGTCACTCTAGTACTGTTACTCTAGTACTGTCACTCTAGTACTGTCACTATAGTACTGTCACTGTAGTACTGTCGCTCTAGTACTGTCACTATAGTACTGTCACTGTAGTACTGTCACTCTAGTAATGTCACTCTAGTACTGTCACTATAGTACTGTCACAATCTAGTACTGTCACTGTAGTACTGTCACTATAGTACTGTCACTATAGTACTGTCACTGTAGTACTGTCACTGTAGTACTGTCACTCTAGTACTGTCACTCTAGTACTGTCACACTCTAGTACTCTTTCTATAGTTCTGTCACACTCTAGTACTGTCACTCTAGTATTGTCACTATAGTACTGTCACTAGTACTGTAACTCTAGTACTGTCACTCTAGTACTGTCACTATAGTACTGTCACTATACTACTGTCACTATGTACTCTAGTACCCATTACTAGTGTGACTATACAGATAAACTTAAACAAGGAGATGAAGTCTTTGATATCCTTACGGATAGATTGATTGATTGCTGAATTGATTAATTGATGGATTGTTGGATTGATTGATGGATTGATTGATTAATGCATTGATTAATTGATGCATTGATTGATTGATTGATTTATTGGATTGATTGATGCAGGCGGGAGCACACTTGCCCTATGAGTTCACGCATGATGGGATGCTACAGCGCCTCAATGCTTACATACAACATCAGGACTTCTGCAGTCCTCACGCTGATATCTGGCCCCCCAGCAGTGTCGTCAACATCAGCGCCACGGCCCCGGGAAAATCATGCAAAGATCACTGCTGGTCTAGAGGTATGTGTGTGTGTGCGTGTGTGTGTGTATATATTTATGTATATGTGTGTAAGTGTGTGTGCATGTGTGTATATGTGTGTAAGTGTGTGTAACTTTAGTTTATCATTGATCAAGTCTTCCATTGTTAGTGCTGGTTTAATTTATATTGTGTTCAGTTATAGATGTTACTAGTTACTGTGCATTGAACAAAGTATTGAGTTATATTTCCCTGTTTCTTTTAATGTCAGATCTGTGAGGCAAAGCTAAAAAAAACTAATGTTAACGTCAGTTTCATCACTCGAGAGCGATGTCAGTGACGGGCGAGCCCAGGATTTGTCAACACGAGAGTAGCGTACCAATCTGCTAAATATCATCATAAACGACTGATTGTTGCAGGTCAGATGTGTGCTAAATATCGTCATGAACGACTGATTGTTGCAGGTCAGATGTGTGCTAAATATCATCATGAACGACTGATTGTTGCAGGTCAGATGTGTGCTAAATATCATCATGAACGACTGATTGTTACAGGTCAGATGTGTGCTAAATATCGTCATGAACGACTGATTGTTGCAGGTCAGATGTGTGCTAAATATCGTCATGAACGACTGATTGTTACAGGTCAGATGTGTGCTAAATATCATCATGAACGACTGATTGTTACAGGTCAGATGTGTGAGCCGACAAGCTTTAAGCAGCTGAACAGGAGGGCTGAGCTAGAGAGACTGATGGGCGCTGAGTGCAGTGAGGTCAAGGACGTGGCAGACATCTACTACCCAGCCTATGATCCTGCCTCTAGGAAGTGTGTGGTACAGAAAGACGTGTTGTTGTTTAGCTGTGTGGGTGAGGTAGATGGACTGGTGCGGGTGTGCCCATGTAGAGACTATATCAAGGGTCAGACTGCCTTGTGTGTTCACTGCTTATAGCCCTCACAGTGCAGTGCCATAGAGCAACCTAGGTGATCAGCTGGCGGGCTAGTTGTTAGAGTACTGCGCTGCTGTCTCAAGGGTCACAGGTTCTACTCTAATCCAATTACATTGTATGAATCATATGTTGAACACTTGTAGTCTATCAGATACTCAACGTATGGATAACCGGCTCATACCGGCCACTGAAGTGAATTGAGCTATTTGATTATTAGCTATTAGATATTTGCTATTAGATTATCTAAGCTAATATTTATTAGCTATTAGATATTTGCTATTAGATTATCTAAGCTAATATTTATTAGCTATTAGATATTTGCTATTAGATGATCTAATAGCTAATATTTATTAGCTATTAGATATTTGCTATTAGATGATCTAATAGCTAATATTTATTGGCTATTAGATATTTGCTATTAGATGATCTAATAGCTAATATTTATTAGCTATTAGATATTTGCTATTAGATGATCTAATAGCTAATATTTATTAGCCATTAGATATTTGCTATTAGATGATCTAATAGCTAATATTTATTAGCCATTAGATATTTGCTATTAGATTATCTAATAGCTAATATGTATTAGAGCTATTGGATATTTGCTGTGATGACTGAGATCTCTATTGTGCCGTTTAAGTCACATTTAAATGCAACTAGTTTACAACTAATGCAAACTCCAATGTTTCAAGCTTTCATAGTACTGTTTTATTGGCTATAAGGTTTGACTTGATATTCAATTACGGTTAATTTTCCTGTCTAATCAGGATGTCCGGGACGTAATTAACTATATTGGTGTTCTGAGTTAATGCTCAGGGTTGTGGATGATTTCAGTTTGTATAAAGTGTTATAGAAAATCGTCTAAGTTAATGTTAATGTCACTGAGGTGATTTGTCTTGGTAATCTTGTGTTTACAATGGCTATCACATGTGTGCAACGACTTGATTGTGTACAGTGGTTTCTTTGGTCGTGCACACCATATTTTGAATAATTATGTGTACAATAGTTTGAGTAATCATGCCTGTATGTTTGTTGATAAGTTTTTATAACCTGTAATGTTTAATTTCTCTTTTCTCCGATGCATCACTTCATGCTGTATTTTATTTTCTCATGCACATGTGATGTAAGAGTTGCCAGCCTCTCCTAGCTTGCCGGTCTCTGCTAGTAGTCCAGTCAGTAGAGAACCCGCCCACTGATATAGAGGTCTCGAGTTCTGTCCTGATAATGTCCATGTGATAGGTAAAGCTGGTAAAGCTAAGATTAACGTCAGTTTCCTCACTCGAAAGCGATGTCAGTGACGGGCGAGCCCAGGAATTGAGCCCCGCACATTCTGATCGGCGGTCGAGTGTCTTACCGACGTCGCCACTGTCTCCAGCCAGTCCAAGGTCCATGTGATAGGGACACTATCTGGACATTGTTCTGGACACTGATCTATTCTTCAGCTGACTGATTTGGAAGGGTCCTTGGGAGTTGAACAGGGTATAAAATAGACTAATCTTGTATGTTATTCAAACAAGCCATTTGTCATAAACTGGAGGCTATTTGTCATTGGCTGGAGCTAGTGGCGATGTCGGTTAGATAATCGATCGCGGATCAGTATGTGCGGGGTTCAAATCCTGGGCTCACCCGTCACTGACATCGATTTCGAGTGAGGAAACTGACGTTAATATTAGTATTTTTAAAACAAGAGATATGGTTACCTTCATAAAGTGGGTGGGGGTGCTTTCATCGCACCGTGAATGTCCCGATTCTAATATTCGTAGAATAGATTGCTATTTACCCGTATCAGGGTGAGGATATGATTGACTTAGTTAATTAATTAATTAATTAACGGATCATATGTGTAGCTTTGTTTAGTCATATCGAAGTATTTGTTATTTTAATAGCAATGTTGTTGTTGTTGACCTCTAGACATGTTGTACGTCTATCAATTACCACGAGACCGAGATTTCTATGCCAATCGTTCTGAGCAATTTTCTATTTTCCTGTAATCGTGTAATTTCTTATTATCTTGTCGTAGAGACGTGAAGCACCTTAAAAAGGTTGAGAATTGCCCCATACGTTACAGTATCTGTCAGGTAAAGGTTGAGAAGTGACACAGTGAGACAACTCATTGATGAATCATTCACTGAGAGAATTCACTGATGAATCATTCATTCACTGAGACAATTCACTGATGAATCATTCATTCACTAAGACAACTATTTGATGAATCATTCATTCACTGAGACAACTCATTGATAAATCATTCATTCACTGAGACAACTAACTGATGAATCATTCATTGACTGAGACAACTCACTGATGAATTATTCATTCGCTGAGACAACTCTTTGATGAATCATTCATTCACTGAGACAACTCACTGATGAATTATGCTGGAGATAAAATAGGCGTTATAATCTGATTGGTCAGTGATGCGTATAACGGGTTAAACTTGTAGATGTATAATTTGTCATTATGCTGTTTTATCACTACCACTACCATTAAGTGCTACCTCTCTATTTTGTAGTTATAAATTACGGACTCTGCTTAGCCCTATATTCACCACTGTGACAAACGGTAAAACGGTATATTTGACCTGAGTTATGGTCAAATGTGACTTCTATGTTTATGAAATAGTTTCATGTGACAAGTGAAATTGTTACATGGTTAAAGCTGGCATGTTAAAATAAGATTTATAAATAAGAGAAATTCCTGACAGTAAATTTTGTGATTCATTGTCTTGCATGCAGTGAATTTATTATTGTAAAGTTTGACTGCTTTCGCTTACTTCTGTAAAAATTATGATTTCATTAATCGAGTATATGCATGTGCATTATATATTGTAGAACGATATTAATTCATTTCATTTAAACAGATCGACCAGTCAGTAGATTAGATCGTATATTGCCTGATTGATTGTGGGATTTAATTTGTAGTCAGTTTTGTATTTTGTTAGTCCTTGCTCAACATTCCTGTGACTGTGTAAGAGGGGGAGTGAAAAGGGGGGGGGGGGATAATTTTACGCCGTATTTGAACTTTGGATAGAACCTTCATTTTTTACGAGGATTTATCTCCTCAGAAATCAGAAAAATCTTCAAAAGTCCCAATTTTGTATCCTCCCTCGTCTTCAACTCTACTATCTTGCCTAGACAACCTCATTTATTTGCTAAATTACCTAATTTTATTTGACTATAAGTTACCATTGTTACTAGGGATGCATGGGTTGTTAACTGAAATGCTTATACTTAAATCATGTATGTAAGAGCCTGTGAGTTTTCTACAACGATTTCATGTGGGGCATAAAATGTAGCATTATTTTATTGTTATCTTTTTGTGGTGTGTATAGAATTGTGCTTTATTTTACTACACTATTATAGTCTTAATGTTTTGCTTTCTTGTTTTGATGATATCTGCTGAGTAAAGTCTACAGTTGATCATGATGATGATGATGATGAAAGTCTACTTGAGGCTTTCATGTTGATGATGACGATGATGATGATGATGAAAGTCTATTGGAGTCTTTGCTAGCAGCGTCCTCACGTGACATTCACGAGAATTCTGCCTCTCTTTAGTTGAAATTTTAATTTACTTGTGTACTATATAGGTCTATATAGTATGTGTATATATATATATATACATATATATATATATACTATATATATATATATATATATATATATATATATATATATATATATATATATATATATATATATATATATATATATATATATGATGGGATAGCATCAATGGTGTGTTTTAGATAATTATAATGCTTGTGTTTAGTTTAAAATTAGTAAACTGCCAACTGCCATGGCCATTTTACCTGTAGTAATGCTGATTCAGTGCGCCTTGATGAAATTGTGCTGGGTTTGCTCATTGGGCACTGAAGAGCAAATTTTAGGAGCATTTAGTAAGTGTATTTATGGGTTGATTGAAGTTTTATTACTGTTTCTGGAATCCATTCAATGGTTAAAATGGGAATTGGATAGGAGGGGATATGTCGTAACGGTTATGGTGTTAGCCACGGATACAAGTGGCCTGGGTTCAAATCCAGGTCAGTCAACAAATGAGGGATACTCCCTTGGGTCCATGGGAGGTAAATCTTGTATTGGAGCTTGCTGCCGATTGGCGATATCAATAGCAAAGATATGATTAACCATGAAAAGCTTTAATAATAGCCTGCCAGGAGCCTGTAAAGCGGTCTCGAAGACTGGACACCAGTCATGACACTGCTAAAGAAATTGTCTTAGGTTATTATTATTAATTAATACAAGCCCTTTCCATCTGTAGTAGCCCCTCCCTCCTGTTTTCTAGCCCCTTCTCTTGTATTAGCACCTCTCTGTTTTATCACATTTTTGAGTGATTTTTTAATATATGTAAGCTCCTCATTTTCTCATCATATTCCACGTATTTCTATATGTAGGAGAGTTTTATTTTGTTGGTCGGCGCGTACTGACTGGCACTATAACTTGTGACTGCTTTGAGCTTTCTGCCATGTTTATTTCCGTAAATTTGTGTAATTTTATAGTGATTAAAGGGACTTATATATTTTCTGTTTGCTTTATTTGTTATGTATAAAATATTGCATGTTACTTGATCAGTAAACGCTAACAGGTATATAAATAAATAGATAATTATATCTGCTGATGGAAGCAGTTGATTCTAACAAAAACTTATACGGAATTAATGGTCTGCTGCTAATGTAAAATTTACGATCTAAATCTTTATTTCCCCAGCAGTCAGTCTTATAATCGAAACATTTAATATTGTACTGATTAAAAGATATGACCACCACTTCAAAACTAGAAACTTTTGAAAATATGACCACCACTTCAAAACTAAACAACTCATAGTACCTATCAGTGTATTGCAGTATTGACTCTCTTACTAATGCAGCAATGCTACCGTTAAAATAGAACTTTATGAATTAGTTTTTGTCTGACAGATTGATACAGACTGTACTTATGGTGGAGTATCTATCAACATAGCACATCTGCAGCAGGTATACAGGAAATTTCCTGTCATACAGTAATATAGTGGAGGAGTTATATACCATGGACCTGCCAGTAGGCAGTGCACTAAGAGAGACAGTAATATACATGTTGTGTAGCTGAAACATTTCTGAACTGTTCATCATCATCATCATCCTCCCTTAAATCCCAGTTTAACTAGGATCGGGATACAAATAGGCTGTCTCAAATCCACATTAACATTTAACATTTCTTAACTGTTCAAATAATATAATAAAACCATTAGAGTATTGTGCGCAGTCATTAGAGTTTAATAAAAGAGTTTTACTATCTCGCTGCACTTTTAGATTTAGTGTCCACACAGCCAGCAGATGTAGGCAGCTTATTAAAAGTTCTTCTCTCTGTCTCCATGTACTCCACCCCCTTACACCTGCGTCCTGTCACAGGGTCAATGATGTGACCAACAGGGAAAACTACCTCAGCTACTCTGTGCCTCACGTCCACTGACTCAGGCTTCTCCAGTTCTTTGATTAACACCAGGTCTCCTTCCTGGAGAATAACATAGCGAATAACAGAAATTAATATAGTGAATAACCGAGAATAACATAGTAGATAACATAGAATAAAATAGTGAATAACAGAGATTATCATAGTGAATAACAGAGATTAACATAGTGAATAACAGATACTAACATAGTGAATAACAAAGATTGGCATAGAGAATAACAGAGTGAATAACAGATACTAACATAGTGAATAACAAAGATTGGCATAGTGAATAACAGAGAATAACAGAGTGAATAACAGATACTGACATAGTGAATAACAAAGATTGGCATAGTGAAAAACAGAGAATAACAGAGTGAATAACAGAGATTAACATACTGAATAACAGAAGAAATATAGTAACAATGTAAAGAATAATATATCGTTAATATCACAAATTATATAGTTAATACCACAGAGAATAACATTTAGAGCACAGAGAATAACATTTAGAGCACAGAGAATAACATTTAGAGCACAGAGAATAACATTTAACACAGAGTGAAAAACATATAGAGAAAACATATACACTGATAATTCACTATATGTTACTCTGTGTTATTCACAATATGTTATTATCTATGTTATTATTATATTAAACAAAATATAGTAAATAACAGTGAGAATAACATAATGCTACTCACATAGGATGGTGCAGGGATTTTAAAAAGCTCCAGCTAAATATAAGTCTAGAATGATGCCAGCAATAAGACATTTTTTACTTTTTATCAAAGATATTTAAAGAAGTCATTTAAACTAAGTGAATTCAGACTCCCTGAGAGTGACAGAGAAATTAAAGAATGTCACTGGATATCCCATAATAACTCTGTATTTTAATTTGGTTGATCGTAGGATTAGGTCGATAAGATTGGTGATGGTGAGTGAGAGCAATGCAAGGCATTGTTTTCACAAGTGAGAATAGCAGCATATCATAACATAGCATATGAGACAGAATGTCTCAATAGCGCAATGGTTAGAGATGTAGATAACGTCATGAAATTTTAATTGACAGATCCAGAGGTGAATTGAACTTTCGTGGGTTCGAATCCCAGCCGCACTGATCTGAGAGTAAAATCACTGACATTCACTGGACCGGTTATATGGTAAATGGGATAAATTGCCTAAAGGATTTAACATGCGGTATTAAAAGTGATAGATATTAATGTAGTTGATCATTTCCATATAATGTGTGTTATTAATATTATCAATCCATACCCGGCATTCCTTCTTAGGATCAGCTGCCCAGTGTCTTTCATCCACGTTGTAGTACTACAATCAACAACAATTAAAAAACAATTACTATAACAAAAACAACATCATCATTTTCTCAGAATCCCAGTTTAACTAGGGTCAGGACTTAGAAAATTTTGTGGCAATTTCTGGAGACTAGGCGCTCACCAACAGAATGACCATTCTGACACTGATTTGGATCTTAGTGCTTTGTCGCCTTTATGACGTTTGTAGTTCACGATTGGTCTTTCCTTCACCAGCCTTGGTGAAGGAAAGACCAATTGCAAGACCGAAGCAAAAGACCAAAGCAACGGGTTCATCAAAAATAGGGCATCTTTAATATTTGTAAAAACATAACACCAACACCGAAACAACAACAGTAACAATTACTATAACAACAAATAAAATAATTACAAACAGAACATAAAAAGATTAAATAATGTGAAATATACAAGAATTATACAAGAAATTTTACAAGAATACAGTATTTAGAATGGCAAGAAAGCGAGACAGAACTCAGCCTACCACATGCACGTGAGGCTCAAGTTTCATTGATATGACGCTGACATGGACTGAAGGATGTACCGGATTGCACTTGATAACCTTTCCTATCACTGTCCCGAGCGCTCGACTGACCATGGGCGCCGCCATTGTTGTTGATGCCGGAAGTAAACAAATCTATGAGTGGTACTCTTGTAGTAAATGGTGCTACTATTGTCCATCACAATAAGTAAAAAACACGCATTATAGTGAAATGATCAACTATGTCCATATCTATCACTTTTTAACACCACATGTTTAATCCGTTAGGCAATTTATTCCCTTTTCCGTGTAACCAGCCCAGTGAATGTCCGAGATTTTACACTCAGATCAACGCGGCTGGGATTCGAATCCACGATCGAGTGTTCAATTCACCTCAGGATCTGTCATTTAAAACTTCATGACGTTATCCACACCTCTAACCATTGCGCTATTGAGACATTCAAACATAGATCACAACATACAACAGATCACTATGGAAAAAATAAAATAAAAATTACAAAAAATAACAACACAATAGCAGTTAGAGTGCAATTGTCGTTCGTGACAGCATTATAATAACATAACAATAACAACAATTAGAGTGCTGCTGTCATCAATGACAACATCGAGCACTATTGAGACAAAATCAAGCCGGTGAGCAAAAAGAAGGTCCCAAACGGTGCTAATTCCAAAATCCAGATAATCAGTCCATCGTAATATTTATTATATAATATTTAGTCAAATCTAAGCCTCTAATTTGGACTGAATTTTTGGATTTTGTAATTTTGTACAGTTTTGGACCTTTGTTTTACTCGCCACTGAGTCGCCAACTTGATATAGTTACATTAGAGCTCGATGTTGTCATTCGATAGATTCCCGACAATATTCTAAATTTTATTGTACATCAGCTCGTGAGGGAATTGAACCAGTTATGTCTGGAACAGCTAACTGAAGTTACTAATACTCTAAACTCAGTTTTATTTTAAAAAATTACTAGCGTGAAAAATTAAAAGATAAGATCGACCGCGTTATATAAAATGCAAGAGAAAAGGATTCCCATGACAGTGTTTACTTTCGTTTATTTTCTTTGGTTTCTTTAGGTTTAAAGCATCAACTTGTCGGTAATATAATAATTAGAGTGCTAATGTCATCCTTGGCAACATCGAGCACTATTGAGACAAACCCAAGCCGATGAGCGAAACGATGGTCCTAACCAGTGCAAATTCCCAAATCAAGAAAACCAGTCTAAAGATAGAATTTATGAATATTGTAACACCGATTACCCATAAGGTAACCTTATTACCCGTAAGGTAATATTATGGATAAATAGAATTGTTTTCTCAGGGAATGACGCTCCTACCCAGTAAATGTTAATCGAAGCTGAGGAAGGCATAGGGGGCCCACCTCATCATAAGCAGAATCCTCCAAAAATAATGGTATATCAAAGGAATTAAACATCCACCCGTATGTGGACATGAAGAGGAAGACGGAAGATAGAGATGTGTAGAGGCGTTATATACCACAGACCTGCCAGTAGACCTGTCACTAGGAGAGGGAGATAACACCAATTTTAGTGAAATGATCAGACTGGATGATATCTATCATTTGTAGTAGGACATGTATGTTAGGAAGTTTATTCCTTTTTCCGTGTAGCTAGGCCTGTGAAGATATGCAGGATTTTACTGTACTGTAGAAGTGGCTATTTATGAGCCTTTGCAGTTGTACTATAATATGTATTTAACAGCCCTGAATTAATTAATTGATTGATAGGCTTACTATTGATTTTATAACTTAAATAACTAACTTTTATACTTCATATTATATAACATTATATTTTCTTTGCATTTCAGTGCAGTGATCTTCCATGATGATTTCTATCCATAATATTCAATTATCTCAATAGTATGAAATATTAAGTATGTAACTCTGTCAAATAAATGATATCCAATATATCTGACCTCCGTAGGTCAGAAATACTACCATCTAATCACTTAGTTTGGGATTATAGCTCAAAGATTAGGTTTGTCTGTGCTCTCGGATACATACTGTATATTATAGGAAATTTTTGGATTAACAGACTGGCTTCTTCAATCTAAAACCATAAAGATGTATATTTAGTCCTAACAGCGAGTGAAGATGAACAACTAATAAGGACACAGTCCATGGACAACAACTCAGTTGTCTGCTGCTTTAATAAATAATCTAGGTCTGAATTTGACTCCAATATTTAGTTGGACTCCAACAGCTGCTCTGTCGCCGATACATACAAGAAATCATTGCAAAGTTTCTACTCTGGAGTCAGAATGTCTCAAAGAAGAGTAGTGCTGAAGCGTTATGATGTGGCGAGTGTTGTGTTTGGCTGCTTTACTCTTGTTACAGTTCTGTCCTATCTTGCTCAGTTCTCTTTGAGTCTATTGCAGGAGTATTGGACTCCTGATGGCAGAGTGAAATTGGAAATCTCATCTGATAATTCTGCAGGTAGGTGTTTTCTGTCAAACAATATCTCGTGTTAATTATCATCATCTTCATCCCATAAATCCCAGTTTAACTAGGGTCGGGATACGAATAGACTTGATCCATTTCGTTAAAGTTTTTGTAGCAATTTCTGGAGCCTAGGCGCTCATCAACCGAATGACCAACCGAAACCAATATCTTGTGTTATACCTAAAAAATACTGCCTGAATAATGTTAGATTACTTTCATCATCATCATCATCTTCCCCCGAATTCCAGGTCAACTAGGGTCGGGATACGAATAGATTATCTCAAATCCTCTCTGTCCTACTTCATATCATCAGCAAATTCCCTATTTGAGACTTAGATTAAAAATTAGATTACTTTCAATATGATATATTCCAATCTAGTCCTTTATACATGAATCAGCAACAGAAGGTAAAGTGCCTACTAAGCCTACAATTAAAGTTTATGTTGACTACTTAACTTATTTATTTCAGCGACGGGAGATTTTTCACCATTACTCTCTCGCAGACTTCTATCCCTGGCTAACTGTACCCCGCCTGCAGTCGACCAGTTTCCCAACGATCTGTTCTCAGACTATGCCCGTATTCACGGGGGATTTCTGGTTCATGTGCTGGCAGCGGCGTACATGTTCCTAGCCATAGCCCTCGTGTGTGATGACTACTTCGTGCCTTCCTGTGAGAAACTGTGCGATGGTATGTCTTTTTAATTTCCTGTTGTTATTTCGAACTTTATCAACTGTAACTTCTTTTACTTATATTGCATGTTTAGTCCGTTTGCCTAGTTATTTTTCAATTTGTATGATTGAGGGGTGGTCAACTAGATAGATTACTTGTGACCTCTTTGACGGCTTTGTTTGTGTATGTCACTGTATATTTTGAGTGTATCGAAATAAAACATAGTTCTCTCTCTCTCTTTCTCTCTCTCTCTCTCTCCCTCTCTCTCTCTCTCTCTCTCTCTGGTATGTATGTGTGTAACTGTATGTACATGTGACGGTATGTCACATATCTCTCTCGCTTAGTGCACTGCCTACTGGCAGGTCCATGGTACATAAAGCCTCCACTCTTCTCTGTCTTCCGCCTTCCTCTTCATTTCCACATATGAGTGGGTCTTTAAATCATCTAACATACCTAATCTCGGCCTGCCCCTTCCTCTTTTTCCTTCCATTTTACCTTCTATGACCTCTTTTAATAGACCTTCCCCCCTTAGAATGTGTCCTATCCATCTCTTCTTCCTATTTCTGAATACATTTATCAACTGTCTATCTGTGCCAACTCTCTCCAGAACTTTTTCATTTGTAACCTTTAGAGCCAGCTAATCCTTTCCATTCTTCTCCAAATCCACATTTCCAATGCCTCTAGTTTCCTAATTAATGTCTTCCATCCTTAAGGTCCATATTTCACATCAATACAATGGCTTGATCCAAACCAAAGTTTTCACTATCTTTATCTAAAGTTGTGTCTTTCTTTAGACGTTTTGTTAAAAGTTCTCTAATATTACAGAAGGCCACTTTAGCTTGTGCAATCCTACTGCATATTTCAGTCTCACTTGTCACATGTATTTTCATTTATATACAAGTTTTCAAAAAATAAAATATATGAAAGTTAATTGTCTCAATAGTACTTGATGTTGTCATGGACGACACTAGCACTCTAGTTATTATTATTATTTTTATTATTATTATTGTTATTATTACATATAATGGTATGTATATACGTGTATATGTGATTATGTGTACATGCGATGGCGTGTATATATGTTAGAATGTCTCAATAGCACAATGGTTAGAGGTGTAGACAACGTCATGAAGTTTTAAGTGACACAACCTGAGGTGAACCCCCGTGGGTTTGAATCCCAGCCGCGTTGATCTGAGAGTAAAATCTCGGACATTCACTAAACTGACTATACAGAAAATGGACCAAATTGCCTAACGGATTTAACATGTGCTATTAAAAGTGATAGATATCAACGTAGTTGATCATTTCACTATAATATGTGCTATTATTATATATGTGCATGTATGTGATATTTTTTATAGAAGATATAACTTTTGTGTATGTTTGTGATATTTTGCTTATATATGTCTGTACGTGATAGTATTGAACAATCAATCAATGCAACAATTAAGCAGTCTGTCAGTGAATTAATTAATCGATCGATCAATTAATTCATCAATTAAATATGCAAACAGTTATATTCCTATAATCCTATTGGTTGATGATTTCTCTCAATGTGTAATCTGTAACTTGACCTCTAGGAAGCTCATTGAATCATTTTAAGCTATTTCATGACCTCCGGATAAGCAGGATAGTTTTCTCAGGGAATGACGACCCTGCTCAGTAAATATTAGTCGAAACTGAGGAAGGCATAGGGGACCCACCTCGTCATAAGCAGAATCCCTCAAGATTAATGGTATATCATATTATAGTATTTAAAGATCCAACTGTAATCTCGTATGTGGGAATTAAGAGAAAAACGAAAGACAGAGAAGACTGGAAGCGTTATATGCCATGGACCTGCCAGTAGGCAGTGCACTGAGAGAGAGATCATGACCTCTATAAATCTCATTGAATCATTGTAGTCATTGAATCAGACACCTAACAGGGTTATAACTTAAAACAGATTCATGAAGCTCAGTGTATTTAGCTGCTGCCTAATATCATTGATTTTATGCAGGCCTACTGTCTTTCACTTATGATATGTCATATCAAGCTAATGAAATGTCTGAAAGAACTCTAGCGATCAACTCTCTGAAATCATGATATATATCTTTCTCTCTCTCTCTCTCTCTCTCTCTCTCTCTCTCTCTCTCTCTCTTAGTGCATTGCCTACTGTCAGGTCTGTGGTACATAACGCCTACACTCTTCTCTGTCTTCCGCTTTCCTCTTCATTTCCACATATGAGTGGGTCTTTAGATCATTCAACATACCTAATCTCTGCCTGCCTCTGCGGCTCTGCCTTTTTTACATCATCATATAACACAGCCTATTTTTATATGCAGTTAGATTTTATCCATTAGCACTACAAAACTTTGCGTCCGAAAAAGACAGATTTATGCTCATGAGTAGCTGTAATCAAACCCACAAATTACTTTTTCTGACTACACTATTACCAACCTGCATTCTGTAGCATTTACTCTATTGGTTAAAACATTCATAGTATTTAGTATCAGCAGTGTTAAGGTTAGAGGCATTGATGTCCCAGTTTATTCTAGTTCAGGTGTAAGAGATCAATATGAGTTGTGAGCTGCCAGTAATTGACTATTGATCAACTTTAATTGCCTGTTTTTGTTACTGCACCGTGCTAATGCATTACATGTAACATTCATCCTCTGGAGCATTGTTGTAACTCATGGCTTCCTTTCATTACAGCGTCATTATCACTGATGTCAAAAGTTTTACGTGTGAATATGGCTAGATATAAAAAATTGAAATTAATTAATGTTAGAGTTTTTGGATTCTTATCTCACAGAGTGCTCGTGTATACCATGCATCAAAGAGCTTAAGCTTAATTCTGAATAAATGTCAGATTTGGTAAAAGCTGCAATGATGTGGTTATGTCATGTTTGTTAAAAGTAAACAACATTTATGTTAATGCTGTTAACACATAATGTTAACATCACAATATTATGTGTTTTATTGTTATTAAACTACAACACGTATAATATATTCTCTCTCTCTCTCGCTTAGTGCACTGCCTACTGGCAGGTCCATGGTATTTAATGCCTCTACTCATCTCTATCTTTCGTTCTCCTCTTCATATCCACATACGAGTGGATCTCTAAATCATCTATAAAATTCTTTTTGATATACCATTATTCTTGGGGGATTCTGTTTATGATGAGGTGAGCCCCCTACGCCTTCCTCAGCTTCGACTAACATTAACTTGGCTGGGGCGTCATTCTCTGAGAAAACAATCCTGTTTGCCCATGCTATAATATGACAAATTGCAAGTAAAAAATGTATATATTGTAACTCATTAAAATTTATCAATTTTTCTACTGGACTTTAATTGACAGCTTTGAATAATTGATGCAACAAATCATTTTTTGATTGACATGTGTCACCAGTGCTTGGTCTACAGGAGGATGTGGCTGGAGCTACGTTCATGGCTGCTGGAAGCTCCGCCCCTGAGCTGGCCACAACTGTTATAGGGGTCTTCATTGCTCAGGTAAGATTTGATCTGTTTCTAAAATTTGCAAATCCCTAAATGTAAATATAGTTTTAGTATATTTTGTGTAAAATTATAATAAATTTTTCCTGTACTGTGTCCGGGTTGTTCGAAGAATTGACCAACCGGTGACTGTACGTGTCATAGAAGGCAACTAAAACACTAAGATTCATACCAACGTCAGAAAGGGCATTCAGTTGGTGAGCGCCTAGGCTCCAGAAATTGAGACAAAAATTTAAATGAATGAAAAAGTCTCAAATAGGGGGTTGGCTGGTGTTGTGGTGTAGGACAGAGAGGATTTGAGACAGTCTATTTGTATCTCGACCCTGGTTAAACTGGGATTCAAGAGAGGATGATGATGATATTTTGTTTAAATGCTACAGTTAGTGAAAGTATATATCTCCCTTATTAACTAAGGAAAACCAAATAATATTCACTACATAACTATATTTCTATAAAATAAGTGACCTTCGATGTGTTCTTATAAAACTAAGTACTACTGATATGATTTTGTAGTATTTTGAAATATTTAAATGTTAAGTTTATTTTTAACTATCACTATTTATATACTTTATACATACCTACTCTATATGGCAACATAATATCGCTTTTTCAACGTCAGGAGAAATTGATAAATCTGTTTTGAGTCTGTCTGTATACAATAATGTCAGGAATTGAGGTTACATTATGTTCATTATGTAGATCAGCTAGGCCTAGGCTGCCTAAGGTCTAGGCCTAGGCTGCTCATGCGTTGACGTCAATACAGAATCGTCTTTGTTATCTTACAATGGCCTCAACGTGAGGTTGTAAACTTAACCTACTGTAGGAGTTGAATAGATTTGATCATTTATAGTGCTACTCTCACTATAATGGCCCTTGGGTGTATGGAGGCTTTTCCTCAAGATCTGAACTGACATGTGTACGAATACTAATAATTTGACTGAAAAGTGAGACTGAAATATGCAGTTGGATTGCACAAGCAAAAGCGACCTTTGGTAATAGGAAAGAACGTTTAACAAAAAGTCTCAAGAAAGACACAGAGATAAAGATAGTGAAAACTTTGGTTTGGACCACGCTATTGTATGGATGTAAAACATGGTCCTTAAGGAAGGAAGATATTAGGAAACTGGAGGCATTGGAAATGTGGATTTGGAGAAGAATGGAGAGGATTAGCTGGACGCTAAAGGTTACACGTGAGGAAGTTCTGGAGAGAGTTAATTGGCAGAGATGGACAGTTGTTAATAAATGCATTAAGAATTAGGAAGAAGAGTTGGATAGGACACATTCTAAGGGGGAAAGTTCTGTTAATAGAGATCATAGAAAGTAAAATGGAAGGAAAAGGGTCAGGGGCAGGCTGAGATAAAGTATGTTAGATGATTTAATATTAAAGACCCACTCATATGTGGAAATGAAGAGGAAAGTGGAAGACAGAGAAGAGTGGAGGCTTTAAGGCTTTATCATGGACCTGCCAGTATGCAGTGCACTAAGAGAGATATATATCTCTACTTATTTCTCTACATATATCTCTATCATATGTCACTGTATATTTTTTTTGAGTGTATTGAAATAAACATACTTCTCTCTCTCTCTCTAGTTATATTTCTACTTGTATCTCTACATATATCTCTACAGTGGTACAGTCAAAGAAAAGTCCTATTGTATGTAGAGAATGTTATTTCTTCTCGCTTACAACAATGATTTTCATAATAGTAGAAGTTAGACGAGCTGTATGAAAGGATCTAGGTGTGTAATAAGATATCTTTCGTAAAGACGTATGAAGTCTTATAACAACAACAACAACACTGGCCGGATATAATTAAAACTCATAATATTTCATGCGTTGATCAGACAAAAATAATCCTGTCAAGAATCTTTCACGACTCTGTAATAATGACGACTCTAAATCATAATCATAATCTAAATCATGACTCTGAATCGTAATCTAAATCTTGATTCTGAATCATAATTAGAGTTTAATAATCATAATCATGACTAATCTTAATCAGGACCCTAAATCCTAATCATAATCACGGCTAATCGAAATCACGACTAATCATAATCATGCCTAATCATAATCATGACTCTAAGTCCTAATCATAATCAGGACTGTAAAGCTTATGACAACTGATCATAAGATGGAGTCAACCTCTACTTCTTGTGTTAAACTCTTAGACTATAACGTCATTCGAGAACCGCATTCGTTTTCTAAGAACCGGTGAACTGAGATACCAGTGACGACAATAGCTAAACAATCAATGGAGAAATGTTAGTTCCTCTAAAGATAGGCCTTTAGGGCTAGTAATAATTTGTTTTTGTTATCATCGAGAGATTGCTTAATCTTGGAAACAAAAGTAAATACATTAATATATGTATAAATATGTATCGTAAACCTCTAATTTTGTGCTGTACTAATGTGAGAAAGAAAGAAAGAGAGAGAGAGAGAGAGAGAGAGAGAGAGAGAGAAAGAGAGAGAGAGAGATAAAATATTACAATAGAAAGAAGACGTCAGTTGCTCTCACTACAATTAATATTATTACATCAATATTAATTGATAATATTAATATATTTTTTTGGTTAATTGATTGATTAATTGATTGACTGACTGATTGATTGGTTGAATGATTAATGGATTGATTGATTGGTTGATTGCAGAATGACATAGGGCTGAGTGCTGTAGTAGGATCAGCTATATTCAACATAATGTTTGTTATCAGCGTGTGTGCCTTGTTCGCTGGCTCGGTAAGTTTCGCCTCTTCTCTCATAGTCTAAATTTAAATGTGACTAATAATAATAAAGAATAAAGGTTTAACGTCCGTTTCCTCATACAAGGATGATGTCAGGGACGTCCCCTATTTAATCTAAATAAATTACATTTGATGGCTTTAATGTGACTAAATGTAATGTGACTACTGATCAGCTTTGATTGAACTTGTACAATTAATTGTATAGTGAAAACCTTGGTTTGGACCATGCTATAATGTGGATGTGAAACATGGACCTTAAGGAAGGAAGATATTAGGAAACTGGAGGCATTGGAAATGTGGATTTGGAGAAGAAATGGAGAGGATCAGCTGGACTCAAAAGGTTACAAATGAGGAAGTTGTGGAGAGAGTTGGCACAGATGGACAGTTGATAAATGTATTAAGAAATAGGAAGAAGAGTTGGATAGAACACATTCTTAGGGGAGAAGGTCTATTTGAAGAGGTCATAGAAGGCAGAATGGAAGGAGAAAGAGGCAGGCCGAGATTGGGTATGTTGGATGATTTAAAGACCCACTCATATGTGGACATGAAGAGGAAAGCGGAAGATAGAGAAGAGTGGAGATGTTATATACCGTAGACCTGCCAGTAGGCAGTGCACTGAGAGAGAGAGAGAGAGAGAGAGAGAGAGAGATACAATTAATTATTATTGGCGTTACTTTCGAGTATTTATATTTGATATGGGTGTACTGTTCTTATTGTTGCAGATAACTCAGTTGACTGTTGAATTGCATATGATTGCAGATTTTCACTGATTGACTGCGGAAATCTAAGTTAACGTTTTACATAATTGTAGTACATAGATTCGTTGTATTATTTGATTGATGATTTTATTTATTGATTGATTAGCTGACTAATTGACTGACTGGCTGACTAACTGATTGTTCTACTGATTGATTGACTGATATAAGGCAGGTGATAAATCACTTGCTTGATTGTTGATTGATTGATTGATGTAATGCAGGTGATATATCTCTTGATTGATAGATTTACTGATTGATTGACTGACTAATAGATTGATTGATTGATTGACTGATTAATTGATTGATTGATAGATAGATTGATTGATTGATTTAATGCAGGTGATATATCTACACTGGTGGCCGCTGTTTCGTGACTGTATCTTCTATGCTCTCAGTATTCTTGCTCTCGTTCTTGTCATCGTGGATGAGTTTGTTCACTGGTTCGTATTAGTCGAGATATTCTAAATTCAGTAATAACAACAATTATAGTGCTAAGTACTGTCATCATTGACAACTTCGAGTACTAGTTCTAGTAATCATTATATACATTTTATGAAATTTTTGAATATGCTGCAAGTAGGCATTGGTTAAACACGTGCGGTTGTAGGTTAATCTATTCTCACTATAGAAAAAGTAAACACTCCCTATAGTTAAATGATCAACTGTGTTGATATCTATCACTTTTAATATCACGTGTTTAAACCGTTAGGCAATTTAGACCATTTTCAGTATAACCAATCCAGTGAATGTCCAAGATTCTACTCTTAGATCAGTTCAGCTGGGATTCGAACCCGCGAGAGTTCAATTTTCCTCAGAATCTGTCATTTAAAACTTCATGACGTTACCCGTTATTATAGACCTCTGATGTTACACAGGTACGAAGCGCTGGTTAAACACGTGCGGTTGTAGGTTAATCTATTCTCACTCTGGTGTTACACACGTACGAGGTGCTGGTTAATCACGTGCGGTTGTAGGTTGATCTATTCTCACTCTGGTGTTACACAGGTACGAGGTGCTGGTTAAACACGTGTAGTTGTAGGTTGATCTATTCTCACTCTGGTGTTACACAGGTATGAGGTGCTGGTTAAACATGTGTAGTTGTAGGTTGATCTATTCTCACTGTGGTGTTACACAGGTACGAGGCGCTGGGTCTTCTACTGCTCTACTGCTCTTATCTCCTCCTCATGTACTTCAACCCTCGCATTGAAGCCTGGATTGTCCCGAAGTTTCCCAGGCTCGCGGCCCGTGGAGAAAAACCCAGTGGTCTGGTTTCACTTTCCAATGCCGATGGGTTTAGGCCGTTGAGGGGAGAGGAGGAGGGAGTGTTCGTCAACTCAATTCACAGGACCTACCATGAGCCTAAGAGTTGGGGTGATAGAGGTAGGTTTAATAGAAAGTGTGTCACAAATAAATGATTATTTATTTATTTATTTATTGCTTTATTTCAGACATAATAACCCATACATGAATCTTACACATACAACAAAGCAAAAACCAGAAAAGCAAATAGGCTGCACGTAAATTGAACTATAAGATAATTACTTATGGAATTAGGCATACAAAGCTATAATAAGCTCAGAACATCAAAACACTTAACTAGCATATTAGCATTATTCAGCAAGCACATTGATTAGTTTTTCTTTGTACCATGAGCCCAACTGTTGGGCTGATAGAGGTCCCTTGTATAGACGTTGTGTCACAAATCGTTGATAAGTTTTGTCTCATAATAATAATAATAATTAAAGATAGAAGTAATAATAATAAGTAAATAGCACACCTATTTCAGCCCTGATGTTGAGTTTTCAACATCAGGACTTCGCCACTGGCTCCAGCCAGTGGCGAAGTCGGTAAGATACTCGACCGCGGATCAGTAGGTGCGGGTTCAAATCCTGGGCTTTCCCGTCACTGACATCGCTTTCGAGTGAGGAAACTGACGTTAACCTTAGCTTTAGCTTTTTTAATTATTATTAATTCTTTGCTTAGCTGTTGGGGACGTCCATGAAATCATCCTTGGATGTGGAAACAGACGTTAAACCTTTATTATTTATATTATTATTATTATTATTATTATTATTTTATATTATTTTTATTATTATTATTATTATTATTATTATTATTATTTTGTAATATCGTATGATCTGCATATTTTGTGCCGTGAGCTCAAAATCTGAGCAGGTCACTAAACCTGAATATCTTCTTTCTTCTATTTATACAGATGATCGAGCTGAAAACGAGTTGTTATTGGCAACGGATGTGCCTAGCGACAGCGAGGTAACCATGGAGATGGTTACCAATGGTGACGTAGAGCACAGCAAGGTAGATGACAATGGTATTGCAGTAGATGTACCCAGCAGCATTGCAGCTAGCAGCTGTGCAGCAAGCAGCTGTGCAGCAAGCAGCTGTGCAGCAAACAACTGTGCAGCAAGCAGCTGTAAGGCAAGCAGCTGTAAGGCAAGCAGCTGTGCAGCAGCTGTTAAGAAGTCGGATGAGCAGAGAATGAACGATGGCAATGAAGACATCGATGAAAATAATGATGAACGCACAGGTTGATAATAATTCTATTTAAATCGTTTATGATTCAAAGTCGTCCACTGTGTTGATAATAATTGATTGATTTACTAACTGATTGAGTGATTGTTGATATATTAATCTGTTGACTGATCCACTGACTGATTGATCGATTGACTAGTTAATTGATTGATTTATTGGTTGATTGATTGACGTATTGATTGATTGATTGAGTTTGATATAAGAGAGATGTCTAAGACAATGATTGACGTATTGATTGATTGATAGAGTTTGATATAAGAGAGATGTCGAAGATGGAGGAGGTGTCAGTGTGGAATAGACCGCCTGGTTGTCTACGTGGAGTCATCTGGTTCTGCTCTCTGCCTCTCATAGCGGTATGTACATCAGTGAACAATTGTAGTTATTATGAACGAAATAAATCTCTTTATATCTGTGAGTATTGCGTGAAATACTATTATTTCTCGTAAGCTTCGTTCTTCCGATACCAAACTGCTCAAAATTCCTAATATTCTCACTTCGTTAGGTAGACGTTCATTTTCTTTCTCCACTCCTACTGTTTGGAACTCTCTGCCTCCTGATATTCGCTCATGTTCTACAACTTCCACTTTCCGTTGTAAGTTGAAAACACATCTCTTCCCACCATAGATTTTATTTCATCTTGCCTGACTTTTTTTGATCACCGGACCGGCACTGTTTAGGATCTTTTATTTCTCTTCAGCACGTGTTTTTTCAGATCGTTTGGGGTGAATCCATTTGTGGTGACATGTGATGAGGGGACGTCCCTGACATCATCCTTGTATGAGGAAACGGACGTTAAACCTTTATTATTATTATTATTATTATTTATGTATGTGCATTAGTAAACAAGTGTATGTACATTAGTACACAAGTGTATGTGCATTAGTAAACAAGTGTATGTGCATTAGTAAACAAGTGTATGTGCATTAGTAAACAAGTGTATGTGCATTAGTAAACAAGTGTATGTGCATTAGTAAACAAGTGTATGTGCATTAGTAAACAAGTGTATGTGCATTAGTAAACAAGTGTATGTGCATTAGTAAACAAGTGTATTATTAAATTAAATAAATCTTACTTGTCTTATATCTGTAGCTATAGCTTGCAATGCTATTATATAGATAATTATTACATACTAATAAATCGTATTTCTTATATTTACATACATGTATTTACATTATATGGCATGTTATATATACATGTTGTATATGCATTTGTTTATGTATATGGCATATTTACATTATATGTACACTATATGACATGTTGTATATACATGTTGTATATACATTTATATATATATATATATATATATATATATATATATATATATATATATATATGTATGACACATTTACATTATATATACATGTTGTATGTACATGTTGTATGGCTGTGTAGATAACGTACGTGACAGTGCCTGACTGTAGACGTATGCGATGGCGCGGTTGGTACTTGGTGACGTTTGTAACATCGATGACATGGATAGGCCTGTACGCCTACCTGATGGTCTGGATGTTGACCCTGGTTGGTCACACGTGGGGGGTGCCTGACTCTGTCATGAGTCTCACCCTGATAGCTGCAGGGTCCAGTGTGCCTGACGCCATAGCCAGCCTTATCGTCGCTAGAAACGGTTAGTTACCCAGTAACAATAATGATAATAATAATAATAATAATAATAATAACAATAATAATAATAATAATAACAATAACAATAACAATAATAATAACAATAACAGTCTGTTAGAATCCAAGTCCAGTGCAGTGGACAGAGCACGACTCCTAGCTGTATCAACCAACAGAAGCAGCGACTGGCTTCACGCTCTCCCTATTGCTTCTTGTGGGCTTGGATTCTTGTGAATCGTTTTTATCAAACCTCAGTTTCTTTACACCGGTGTAAATATAAAAAAAATAAATTAAAAAAATAACAATAACATTTATAATAATAATAATAATAATAATAATAATTGGATTTGCTGAACTTGCGCCTCCAAGAAAATGGATCAGTACCGCGATCTGTCCTTAGGGTATAAAGTTGTTCCGGTGGTCATTGAAACCATGGGCCCCATGAATCCCGATGGAGTTGACTTCATTAATGGCATAGGATGGCTAATTGCGGAGCGAACCGGCGATAAGCGAGAGACATCTTTTATTTAGCAAAGGCTTTCCATAATTTTGCAAAGAATTATTGCAGTCTGCTTTAGCAGTTATTTTACGCAGCTATATGGCCTCGAGTAGACGGATGGCGATTCAGCACGTATTGTTCGAATCGTTTTTATCAAACTTCTGGTTCGTTACACCCGGGTTAAAACAATAAATAAAATTTTAAAAATATAAATAAATAAATAATGGTAATGATAATAATTAAAATAATAGCAATAATAATAATAATTAAAGCTAATGTTAACGTCAGTTTCCTCACTCGAAAGCGATGTCAGTGACGGGCGAGCCCAGGATTTTAACCCCGCACATTTATTGTTCAATTGATTGATTTAAGGTCAAGGTGACATGGCTGTGTCTAACGCAGTTGGAAGCAATGTGTTTGATATTCTGTTGTGTCTGGGTCTGCCCTGGCTGCTTCATACAACCGTTGTAGACCGGCTAGGACCAGTTGAGGTCTACAGCGCAGGTTTGTTTACAATCCAGAACTACTTCATACAACTGTTGTAGACCGGTTAGGACCAGTTGAGGTCTACAGTGCAGGTTTGTTTACAATACAGAACTACTTCATACAACTGTTGTAGACCGGTTAGGACCAGTTGAGGTCTACAGCGCAGGTTTGTTTACAATACATAACTACTTCATACAACCGTTGTAGACCGGCTAGGACCAGTTGAGGTCTACAGCGCAGGTTTGTTTACAATCCAGAACTACTTCATATAACCGTTGTAGACCGGTTAGGACCAGTTGAGGTCTACAGCGCAGGTTTGTTTACAATCCAGAACTACTTCATATAACCGTTGTAGACCGGTTAGAACCGGTTGAGGTCTCCAGCGCAGGTTTGTTTATAACCCATAAATTAATTCTCACGGTTAATTCAAATCTTTTGATTGATTGATTGAATTTAAATCTTTAAATGTAAAATATCAGTTGCTAAGCGTGGTAGCAGAAATATATAAAATAATATAGTAATAGAAATATATATATATATATATATATATTAATAATATATAGAAATATATAAAATTTAATAATTAGTATTTAGCCAGTGGAATATGTAGTTCAGTTGTAAAATCATTAAGAATGGTATGCCTGATAATTAATTGCTTATCTACAGAATTTAAGTTTTTTGAAATTTAAGTGAACTTTAGCCACATTTATTAACTATTGAACTGATGACTAAAATGAAATGCTGGATTAATTTTCTCTACAGTAAGTTTAGTACTGTTCTGCATTGTATTGCTGTATATCGTATCGTCTTCTTCAGTGCACTGCCAAGTGGCTGGTTCAAGGTACATATTCATACTCAAAGTCTGCTTTCTCGCTCCATAAGAGCACTCCTTAGATCAACAAGTTAATCCCTTCACAAAGTCTAAGCCTTATCATACCTTATGTAGTCTATAGCTTGGGAAAAGTGTAGCTTCTGAGGTGGTTCTCCGTTGTCTTTCTCAGTATCGTATCGTATCACTTTTATTGTATTTTATCGTATTGTGCGACACAGGCTTGACGTATTCGAGCCTGACGCTGTTCAGCACAGTGTTGTTGTTGCTCGTGATGACTCATCTCAGCAGAGTTCTTATTGATTGATTGATTGATTGATTGATTGATTGATTATCGTGTTGTGGCACAGGCCTGACGTATTCGAGCCTGACTCTGTTCAGCACAGTGTTGTTGTTGCTCGTGATGACTCATCTCAACAGGTGGCGCCTCACTCGCCCCTATGGGCTGCTCCTAATGCTCATCTATGTGCTCTTCAATGTTCTCACCTGCCTCTATGAGCTCAACTACTTCGGCTTCGTTCATCCGCCCGAGTGCCTTACCTTAACGACCAGTGTGCCGTAACTAGTGTGCTACCGTCAGTCATGACAGTAATGTCATAAGTGACGACAGCTTCATGCTACCGTCAGTCATGACAGCAATGTCATAAGTGACAACAGCTTCGTGCTACCGTCAGTCATGACAGATATGTCATAAGTGACGACAACTTCGTGCTACCGTCAGTCATGACAGATATGTCATAAATGACGACAGCTTCGTGCTACCGTCAATCATGACAGCGATGTCATAAGTGACGACAGTTGCAATGTTATGAGCGTCCATGACAACATCGATGACACGCGATTGTTTATGTTCTCTATTATTGTTGATGTTCATATGTGGGCTCTGTTATTTGTGGTTTGCTCAATCTTCTCAAGATTCCGCTGTTTATGTATTTTAAGAACTTTTCAGTAACATTCCAAAACATAGTCGCTCGTAAAAATTAGATTGAAAATTAAAATTAAATTAAATAATTAAAATTATTTTAATTATTAGATTAAAATTAGCCTTCTATTACTGTACTTAATTAATTATTCAATCATCTTTCTCTCTCTACTCTTAATTAATTATTTACTCATCTTTCTCTCTCTACACTTAATTAATTATTTGCTATTTTATCATATACTAATCATCATGTACTATTACTAGACCACTAGTAATTGATCTAGTATTTCTTGAAGTCATCTTTGTGAAGTGTAACTGATAGTTGTGAGACCATTGTACTGACATCCTGAACTTTGAAGCCAGTGCCAATCCAATAAACCATGTAGATAGATCCTAAACCGGTGCAATGCCATGCTTAGAACAATCATTTCTTGTATAGTGTTTAATGTAAGCGATCAATCAATCAGTAAATGTGTTGATGAGACACTGTGCAGAAAATTACAGTATTACTGAATGAATAGTAGAAAGTCTAGACTACTGGCGAAAGACCACAATCAATTTAGTTGTCTATATCTCAGTCAAATGAGGGGGGACCCAGTGGTATAGAATTCACTATCAGATGCATTCGACCATAATCTGCTTTATCTCATTACTTGCCATTTACAAACGCGGGCGCTTGCTGCTCTAGTTTGTTAAACTAGAGCAGCAAAAGAAAACATTTCTGAATTTCTCATCGTGTCAGTTTTGCCTTTTGAAATGACATGTTTTAAGCTCGGGTAAATATGTGATTACATATGCTTGATGTATTGCTGTGATGATTAACTGATATTTGTTTCTATGTTTATGATCTGTGCGAGTGTTTAAATGTGTAGTGCAATTTTATTACTGGTATTTATTTATAATGGGGTTTTCTCGGCTGCGTAATGGATGTTATCTATTAATTGTTGAAGTTTAAGAGTTGCAATAGATTGCATGAAGTTGATATTATACTATCATTCCTATATATTGCATTATTAGTCTTGAATTTACTAGTTTTTCTCTTCCGAAGATGATGTAAAAGTTGTGTATAAACGTAAGGTGCATGTAATTCGTTAGAATTTATAATAAACTGTAAATGTTATAAATGTGTTAGATCAATGATGGTAATCTTGCAGTATTTATTGATGCAATCATGTAATAATTGTAATAAAGTCTTTAACATAAGGTAGAGAAGAAAAGTATTTAAATTAATATTGTGAATTTTGTTGTTAGTTATTTGTTGATATCTAGCTGCTGCTGATATCTAGCTGCTGATATCTAGCTGCTGTTGATATATTTCAGCTGCTGATATCTAGTTGCTGTTGATATATATCAGCTGCTGATATCTAACAGCTGCTAATATCTAACAGCTGCTAATATCTAACAGCTGCTGATATCTAACAGCTGTTGATATATAGCTGCTGTTGTTATCTAGCTGCTGTTGATTTCTAGCTGCTGCTAATATCTAACAGCTGCTAATATCTAGCAGCTGCTAATATCTAACAGCTGCTGATATCTAGCTGCTGTTGATATCTAGCAGCTGCTGATATCTAGCTGCTGACATCTAGCAGCTGCTGATATCTATCTGCTGTTGATATCTAGCTGCTGTTGATATCTAGCAGCTGCTGATATCTAGCAGCTGCTGATATCTAGCAGCTGCTGATATCTAGCTGCTGATATCTATCTGCTGTTGATATCTAGCTGCTGTTGATATCTAGCAGCTGCTGATATCTAGCAGCTGCTGATATCTAGCAGCTGCTGATATCTAGCTGCTGATATCTATCTGCTGTTGATATCTAGCTGCTGTTGATATCTAGCAGCTGCTGATATCTAGCAGCTGCTGATATCGCTGATATCTATATCTAGCAGCTGCTGATATCTATCTAGCTGCTGCTGCTGATATGCGTGTATTGTAGTTGTTGAAGCATTAACTTTATATGAAGAAGTAAAGTGTATTAGTCGTCTGTTTATTTGACTGGGAATATCTTCAAGTTATCTTGTTCTGTACTGCGGTACCTATGATGAATCTAGACTATGCTGCTTCTCTTCTTCTTTACAGCTGTATTTACATAGGTTGTTGTTGTTGTCGTTGTTCTTTTCGACTCTGCAGTTTAACAGTGATAATGCAAAGTTTCTTATTTTCCTTATCGCGCAGTTTTTTCATAGAATAATTGAAGATAGGAGATTTAACTTCTATAGAAGTACATAGGAACATGAACTTGCCGATTTCTAAATCGTTCAATTTTTTCCAATTTCATATTTTTGATTTTTATTTCTGGATTGTTTTGTAATATTTGTGATTGTTAAGGAGATAAGTATATTCATCACAAAAGCGAGGATTTTATTCGTTTAGAGAATTGGCTTTTAGTTAAAGGTATTGCTTGAGACGTCACCAATATCGCCTTGTGCTATGCAGTGAACACAGACAGTCCTAAATGTTGAAGTGTTGCTTATATCTGACTCTTTTAGTTTAAATATTTATTTCATTTATTTTCTACTTTTGTTTTTGTATTTACAAATTTCCAATTTACTTCTTACTATTGTCTTATATTTCTATATTGTTGGCTGTCGAATATAAATCTACTCGTATATATACTATATGTGTCACGCCATCATTCATTCGCCGGTCATTTATGATTCAGCGTCTGTTTTATCACTAGATGGCGAGGAATCTATCAGCGTAGTTGCTAGTTGATAGTGACAGGACGACATCTATATATGCAATCTCTCCAATCACTTACTCTATAAATCGCTCTTTAATTTTACAATTTCTTTATGAATTTATTTTATTAAATTTCCTGCTGATTTATCGCGTTTTTGTGCTAACTGACATCTAGTGTATTATGATTCCATGATTGTTGCCAATACATTTTATATTGCAGGCTATTGTCTCATAGTATGTGACCGTTCTATAGTCAGGATTAGACTCTCAGGATGTCTGCACGTGATCGCAAGTCGACCAAGTTACATAATGTTTTATCTAAGATTAGAAGAACTAGAAAACACGGTGAATATTGTAGCAGTAATACGGTCAAATACGTTCAATTAATTATTTTAAGATTGTTTTGTTAAATGTAATGGTGCCAATTGTTTGTTGTTTCGCAGTGCCACTGTTTACTGTACATAAACAGTACCTTTATGCTGCTGTGAACTGTTGTTGTTGTGTGCTCTAATCTTGCTTTGTTATCTCAAATGAAGTGTATCTTTATTTATCTCTGTTGAATTTCTTTTGATTTATTTTATTCATGCAGTCGTGAAACATATAAGGTTTCCGCATCACAAGCAATACTGTCCAAGGTTTTCCTGCTAGAAATCGAACCCATGGCTTGTATTGACTCATGAGCTGATAGTATTGACACATGAGCTGATAGTATTGACACATGAGCTGATAGTATTGACCCATGAGCTGATAGTATTGACCCATGAGCTGATAGTATTGACACATGAGCTGATAGTATTGACTCATGAGCTGATAGTATTGACTCATGAGCTGATAGTATTGACTCATAAGCTGATAGTATTGACATATGAGCTGATGGTAATGGCATAGGGGCTTAAGCTCAACTAAGCAATACAACACATAGGTTTAGTGCAATGTTTCAACCTGCTATATCGCCTTACTTCATCATCTTCTGCAGCAAGCACCCGCACAACAAGAAATAAAACAATATACGAGAATAACACTCTCCTTTAGATGTGTAAAATCATAGAATAGAAACATGACACATACGATGGGTTACAGAAGAGACAGAGATGTAAAGAGCATGCAGGGGCATGTGTTGTATTGATATGACTATCGAATACCTATAACATAATTTAACAAACCTTAATATAAATAACTCTCTAGGTAATAAATAATTCTGAATTAACTTGTTCAGTGTTCAGTCAAATGACAGATCTAAGGTACATATTAAACATCATATATCAACAGTCTAAAGTAAGATTCGTCCAATCCCTGTGCACTTGTAATATAGAGTAACCGAGAGCACCCCATTAACTTCCTCAGTACACGCTTAGTCGTCTCTTTAGTCGCGCACAGTTAACGACTCATTCAACTATTCATAGTGACTTTATAGGCAACAATCCTTGGCACAAACACAACAAGTTACATAGAGATATTGTAAAAGAATCCGACAATAAATACCAGTGTAAAAGCTCTGCATAATCCATGATGATAGCACAGAGACTTCTCTACATTGAGCTCGTTCACGACAACATAGAATGATATAATAGTATTCACCTGCATACACTTTTCTAAAATGCGTCCATTCAGTAAAAATTCTTAACATTTAAAACTAAACATTTAACTTATCATCTCTAAAGACCTTAGATACTTCAAAACTAGTTATACTTAAACAAGATTTTAAATGTTATTTGAAACATGTTTAAACATTATTTATAATCGTACTAGCAAATATTCTTCAAAAATAAACGACGTCCCTGACATCATCCTTAGATGAGGAGACAGACGTTAAACCTGTATTATTATATAATCATACTGCAAGATTCGAAGTGAATGTAACAGCTGTTGCATCATCACAGGATGATGTCAGGGACGTAGCTTACTTACATGAAACCACTGCAGAAAATAAACCCTCAGTAATTGTGTCTACTTCCTCTTAACAATGTACAAGCAGTTTTCTTACAAATGTGAGAATTTTCAAGAGTTCATCATTGAAAATGCTTTGATAAACAAGCAGTAACTAAATAAGTCAAGTATATCTATTATGCGGAGAGTAAATATGCAAGAACTGAGTAAAATAAATATGATCTGAGCTCATAGTTGTGTGCTCAACAACGAGATAGACAGTAAAATCTTCACTTGCAGGCAAGCATACACTTGGACATACATGTATATCTACAGCATACAGGAACATACTTACACACACACACAGAGGTATAACTGCAAGCGCATACAAGCAGAGACTGTGTATGACACACACACATACATACACCGTATACTCACTCAGAGTGACAAAGGCATAACCTAAAGCGCATACAAGCAAAGACTGCGTGTGACACACACGCACACACACACACACACAAACACACACATTTACAAGACAAACAAGTGGAACACTTGTGCATACTAAATCATGCAGAAACATTCTATAAACAGCATAACGTCGAGTATTTAACAGAAAACAAAAGATAGTAACGCGCACTGTATAGCGTGTTCATTGTACACTGCATTTAATACACTCAGAAATTTCTCACAGTTTTGACTAGGAGGGGGGAGCGAGGTGCATAGGAGCGGGGGGGGAATTACAACTCTTTTGAGGGTCATAAATAAAACAAAGATTAACATCAGCTCGTCCCTAAAAGCACCACCAGCAAAGGGATAAGTCTAAATTTTATTACATCTCTCGTTTCTAAATCATATATAAGCTCGCCCAAATCTCATAAATTACAGAATGTTATTTATGCTATAAAGATTATCAAAGGGATGCAAATCATAGAAATTAAGTATATTGGTTTTACAGTTATTATGGTATAATCAGTAGAGCAGAAAGCAACCTCAGTAATTGACAACTATTTGACGTTAATATAATTAATAGTAATTAACATCGACGTCGACAACTTATATAGAAATTTAAATTTAAAGAAAATCAAATACACAAGGTCCACAGCATGCTAGATAATTATAATTCAAGAGTTATTACGAGTTACAGAATTTTTCAATTTAAAGAACAACTTTCATTTAGTAATCCTGTAAAAAAAAGCTCTCGCAGTCACAGGATGAATGACTGAAAACTAATCAATCAATTAATCAATCAATTAATCAATTCTACGCCAGCTCATAACATTCCTAACATAATCTTAATGACCGCAGCTAATCGTTATAGTTATATGCGTGGATCAATTCGTGAGGATGTTTATATCAACAGAGTTCTAGTATGAAATAAGTTCAATCGCAGCTTTTCCTGCGCCGTCACTGCCTGTCCCTGCCACTACATTCTGTACACAGCAACAATAACAACAACAGCCCTTAAGTCATTCTGTACACAGCAACAACAATAACAACAGCCCTTAAGTCATTCTGTACACAGCAACAACAATAACAACAGCCCTTAAGTCATTCTGTACACAGCAACAACAACAACAACAGCCCTTAAGTCATTCTGTACACAGCAACTACAACAACAACAGCCCTTAAGTCATTCTGTACACAGGCAACAATAGCCCTTAAGTCATTCTGTACACAGCAACAACAACAACAACAGCCCTTAAGTCATTCTGTACACAGCAACAACAACAACAACAACAGCCCTTAAGTCATTCTGTACACAGCAACAACAACAACAACAGCCCTTAAGTCATTCTGTACACTGCAACAACAACAACAGCCCTTAAGTCATTCTGTACACAGCGAACGACAACAACAACAGCCCTTAAGTCATTCTATACACAGCAACAACAACAACAACAACAACAGCCCTTAAGTCATTCTGTACACAGCAACAACAACAGCCCTTAAATCATTCTGTACACAGCAACAACAACAACAACAACAGCCCTTAAGTCATTCTGTACACAGCAACAACAACAACAGCCCTAAAAATGTCATTCTGTACACAGCGAACGACAACAACGACAGCCCTTAAGTCATTCTGTACACAGCAACTACAACAACAACAGCTCTTAAGTCATTCTGTACACAGCAACAACAACAACAGCCCTTAAGTCATTCTGTACACAGCAACGACAACAACAACAGCTCCTAAATACCGACACAGACATATTGAACATGTATTGCAATACTCAATTGCCCAAGTGTCATTTAGGTCTCATTGCCCTACATAAAAGAGGATTGCAATGTATATGTATCAGTCGCATTTTATAAAAATCTGACAACTGCAGATAAGTGCAATACATTGAATGATATACACTCACATACACTCAACGTATCAGATATCGAAACTAGTACAGGTAGAATATGAGTATATTAAATGTGCCCGGTACTAATAAATCCAGTTCTCCGCTTACACCTTGACTGATTGACTGAAGAGAAAAAAAAGTTAACAACTTCATACCCATTTGGCAGAGAGGGGTTCCTCATTAGCAATGAAGTCTTCTCCAGGGTGAACGAATAACCAAACTATCAACAGTTAAAGACATAAACACATTGGTTTACACACGTAAACATACTTGTTTACACACATAAACATATTGGTTTACACAAGCAAACACACAGAAAAATATTTGATAAAGGCATAAACAATCTTGTTTACATACGTAAAAGCTATCATAGGCTATCATAAGCTATCAAAAGCTACTAGAAGCTATCATAATCTACCAATGCTATCATCAGCTATAATAAATTATCATAAGCTATCAAAGGCTAAAATCATCGATCATAGGCTATCACTAGCTATCATCAAAAAGCTATCAAAAGCTACAATCAGCTATCATAAGCTATCACAAACTAACATATGCTATCATATGCTAACATAAGCTATCATAAGTTACCTCATTTTCCAGATCTTCTCTTGATTTAAAAGCAAAACACTCGGCGCCCACACCCAACTGTAAAACAACACACAGCTCATATCAACCGCCCTACTCTGGCAATCATACTGGAGGACAAATCTTGAGAAAAATAGTATTGATGATCCTGACAACGATTCGTGAACAGAAATAAACAACTCTCAGCCACTGAATCAACGCTTCAACGACTCTCTGCTCGTTGGTGTTGAAATAAAATACATAAACACACCGCGTTAAGAACGAATGTGTCACAATTTAGGGTAAGAGCAATTTATCACTGTATTAAAATTCATTTTTATAATTAATAAAACCCTACAACAGAGCAAAAATGTTATTATCTAATATTTATTTAAAATGGAAAAAGACACATTAAAATGCTGGTTCAGTAAATTAGGAAGATACATTGGCCCTATGCATCCATGCATGCCCTATTTCCTGAAGAAAATGACTGAAAACAGCAAAAATATGAAACAACAAAGTTAAAATATAAAATATATCAACAAAAAGTTTAGACTAAACTTTTATGTAAGGCAGAACGTCATCACAGCTGTTGAGTCTAAACATGTAAATTACTAAAATCATGAATCAATAAGAGTTACTTAATTACAGCATGGTCTATATTTAATCATTAGTGGCTTACCGCGCTCATACGCTGAATTAATTAATCAAGTAGAGAGGCATTAAATTACATCTTAGTCTATATTTAATCATGGCTTACCACACTCATTAGCTTACCACGCTCATCAGCTTACCATGCTCTTTACTTTAATAAATCAACTAGAGAGCCACTTAATTACATCTTGGTCTATACTAATTACTAGTGGCTTACCACGCTCATATTGCCGGGATCAACCAGTCGAGGGTTTAATTGAAAGGGCACACCACTCAGAGCTGCACACACAGTCAACAGCAAGACAGCTCAAGAGTCAACTAACACAGATAAAACATTACTCTTTTCAGATCAAATTTGCCGCCTACTGTTAGTTGTGTGTGTGTGTGTGTGTGTGTGTGTGTGTGTGTATGTGTGTGTGTGTGTGTGTGTGTGTATGTGTGTGTGTGTGTGTGTGTGTATTGTAAGGGCTATCATGCCTGAATTAAACATATAAATAAATAAAAATAAAAATTAAATTATATCAGATATTCTCAACTTTCCTCCTGGTTTCACTAAATCATACTCATTAATATATAGAGATACTCATCAACATCATACACTAAATCAACTCCTTAATATATAGAGATACTCATCAACATCATACACTAAATCAACTCATTAATATATAGCGATAGTGTAATCTAATTACACTATCGCTAAATAAAAACAATACACTTTCAATAGATACACTGAGGTATGCTCTATCAAACACTACGTATGCTGCACTTCTCTCACAGTTCGTAGATTGTAGACTCCACTCACCATTGCCTGTGCTGTCTTGCCTCGAGTAGGCAGCAGCCATGCCTGCAGCAGCCACGTGATTCTCAAAGTACGAACCACCAGCGCTGCCATTGGGCTTGTGCTGAGGGGTAGTGTTCCTACAAATATGCAATATACTCTGCTAGTGATAAAAGCCAAAGCTAGATTTAACGTCGTTCTCTGCTTGACAGCATGCTAGTGGTAAAGCTAAGGTTAATGCCAGTTTCCTAACTCGAAAGCGATGTCAGTGACGGGTGAGCACAGAATTTGAGCCTCGCATTCACTGATTGCATCCGCGGTCGAGTATCTTACCGACTTCGCCGCTGCCTCCAGCCGGTGATGGGAGAGCACTGGATTTGAACCCTGCACCTACTGAACAGTGAACACCGATCGAACTACTTGCCAACGAGCCACTGGCTTAGCCCACTACCAATACACACATCCCTAATACTTATATAACATAATGAACGTAAGAACAAAAGATTGATATAAGAGTAATGCATTAGTGAGCCCAACTGGCATGTAAGCATTGGATACGATTACAAGATTATTTCCATACATTAATATTATAAACTTAACAATTTGATTGAGCTAAATCAAACTATTATTGGTGCTCAATGTTGCCATTGATGACGGAAACACTTTCAATACAGTCAGACTTATTCAGTTTCTTAAGAAGTGCTTGACATAGCAAATTTAAAATCATAGTCACTGGCCAATAGACAGCAGAGATCTTACAGCTGTTGTGATTGGTTGGCAGAAAGTGTGGGCTCCTGAACCTCTAGATGTGAAACAGCTAGCAGTCGAAAACAAATCACCAATCCATTGATCTCACTGTAGAGTAATAATATAAAACATTTCTCTTCAGTGCACTTCCAAGTGTCAGGTTCATGGTACATATTCATACTCAGTCGGCTTTCTCACTCCTTAGATCAACAAGTTAATCCCTTCACAAAGTCTATGCCTTATCCATACTTTATATAGCCTATAGCTTGAGAAAAGTATGGCTTCTGAGATGGTTTCCCATAGCCTTCCTCAGTTAGATGGATTAATTAGCATTTAGTCCTGGGGGAAAATATTTCACGGTGAGGTGGGTCCTCTCTTGCCATCCTTAGCTCCTGCCTTACTCGCCTCTTACGTACATGTAGTAGATTATCTTGCGGTTGCCCTGTTCTGCAGTGGTGCAACCACACCCGAACAAAACACGGTGAAATATAAAAAAAAAAAACACGGCGAAATATAAAACATAACAGTACAGAAATACCATACAATTTTAAAAGTCAGTCACTCCACCTCTACACCACTCACACACCGCTCACACACCACTCACACCACACACCGCTCATACACCACTCATACACACCGCTCATACACCGCTCACACCACACACCGCTCATACACCGCTCACACACCGCTCACACTACACACCTCTCATACACACCGCTCACACTACACACCGCTCATACACCGCTCATACACACAGCTCACACACCGCTCACACCACATACCGCTCATACACTGCTCACACACCGCTCATACACCACTCATACACACCGCTCATACACCGCTCACACACCGCTCACACCACACACCGCTCATACACCGCTCACACCACACACCACTCATACACACCGCTCACACTACACACCGCTCATACACAGCTCACACCACACACCACTCATACACCGCTCATACACACCGCTCATACACACAGCTCACACACCGCTCACACCACACACCGCTCATACACTGCTCACACACCGCTCATACACACCGCTCACACACCCCTCATACACCGCTCACACACCGCTCACACCACACACCGCTCATACACCGATCACACACCGCTCACACACACCTCACATACCGCTCACACCACTCAAGCACCGCTCACGCACCACTCACCCCTCACACACCGCTCACACACCCCTCACACACCGCTCACACACAACTCAACACAAAACAATCATTACCCGGCCATTGTGTAGCCTGAAGGAGCCCTCTTGTTTCTGCTCAGTATGATCACGTCACTGATAGCCTCGTTAGTCAAACTCCTCTCAACCATCTTTATGCAGATCTGCTTCTTGTTGGTCGCTTTGTCGCCTGCAGCACAGCACAATGTCTCGTTAGAACATGGGCTCATCGTGACCTCAGGGTGGTCAGGGGAGGGGATATGGCGTAAAAGTTAGAGTGGTCGCGTCTGACACAAGTGGGCTGGGTTTAGAGCCCAGGCCAGTCAACAAATGACGGATATCCCCTTGAACCCATGGAAGGTTAATCTTGTATCGGAGCTTGCAGCCGATTGGGGCTATCAATAGCAAAGATACGGTTAACCATGGAAAGCATTAATAATAACCTGCCAGGAACCGG
The DNA here is from genome assembly GCA_905160935.1 of Enchytraeus crypticus. Taxonomy (NCBI): domain Eukaryota; kingdom Metazoa; phylum Annelida; class Clitellata; order Enchytraeida; family Enchytraeidae; genus Enchytraeus; species Enchytraeus crypticus. The sequence continues at coordinate 62,329 of CAJHZI010000651.1, read as the reverse complement.
TAAAGCGGTCTCGAAGACCGGGCACCGGCCATGACAACACTATAGAAATTGTCAGAGGTCATTATTATTATTATTAGTCAAGATAAGGGCAGTCTCGTACAGAAATACAACTGATGTCAGCAAATCCAAGATGATATCAGATAATATCACAGAGATCTCACACTTACAAAGTTTGCCAACAAATCCAACAATTGAAAGATTGAGAACAAGAGTGAGAACAAGAGTGAGAACAAGAGTGAGAACAACAGAGAGGAGAGAGAGAGGAGAGAGAGTGAATTTATTACATTTCAGAACCACATTTTATACAGGAACATTAATGACAGAAGTTCAAAATATAGACAATTGAACCATACAAAAGCCGTTACAGTTCATTGTGCAGAGAACTCTAATAAGTTGGTCTAAATACAGGCAGATAAATTAAGGTGGTCTAAATACAGGCCGATAAATTAAGGTGGTCTAAATACAGGCAGATAAATTAAGGTGGTCTAAATACAGGCAGATAAATTAAGGTGGTCTAAATACAGGCAGATAAATTAAGTTGGTCTAAATACAGGCAGATAAATTAAGGTGGTCTAAATACAGGCAGATAAATTAAGTTGGTCTAAATACAGGCAGATAAATTAAGTTAATCTAAATACAAGTAGATCAATTAAGTTGATCTAAATACAAGTAGATCAATTAAGTTTTTCTAAATATAGGCAGATCAATTAAGTTGATCTAAATACGGTAGATCAATTAAGTTGATCTATAAACAGAGGCTGTCATATCAGCAACAGCAACGAGGGCTATCTTGCTGGTCAGCTCAGGGCAAATGATTATCAACAGTAATTAGCCACTAAATCAGTCAAATCTACAATTTAGCCAATCCAAAGCTAAAGATGAAAAAAAAAAAAAAAACACTTTATGAAGATGTGAATTAGAACATATTACGTCATAAATGCATTGAGTACAATAAATCATGTAAATTTAATGCAAATAACCTAAGCAAATCAAATGTAGCAATTCACTAAGACAATTGACAACATAGTAACAACACAGTTAATCAATCACTTGCCAAAGTGACTGATTACTGAACATCATTGATTAACCGTCACCTCCACCGGCTGGAGCCAGTTGCGATGTCGGTATGATACCCGATCGCTGATCATTACGTGCGGGTTCAAATCCTGGGCTTGCCCGTTACTGACATCGCTTTCGAGTGAAGAAACTGACATTAACACTAGCTTTACCAGCTTTATCAAAGCAATTTATAGAACGCTATGGGATGATGTCAATAACACACGTTAGTGTAACTACAGTCATAGCCTACAGAACTGAATGCAGAACTTTACCAGTTATACAAATACTATATTTTAAAAACATTCTAAATATTTCACAGGTTTAGTATATCAATCAACTCACAGGTATCTTTGGTTTTCTCTAGGAGCTGGTAACCTGGTGGCGGGTACTCTTTATCATTCTGTATGACTAAATCTGTAAGAACCTCAGTCGCCTGACCCTGGGCAAACAACAACAACATCTCTATACACAACTACACCAGACACTCTCTAAACCTATCAGAGTACCTGTATACAGAGTCATATCTCTTAGTGCACTGCCTACTGGCAGGTCCATGGTATATAATGCCTCCACTCTTCGCTGTCTTCCGCTTTCTTCTTCATTTCCACATATGCGTGGGTCTAAGACTCTTAAAATCATCTAACACACCTAATATCGGCCTGCCCCTGCCTATTTCTCCTTCCATTCTACCCGTATTAAATATATACAGCAACAACACAAAAGTATTAATTACTGATAGATTAATTATCAGAAAGAGTTGTCATGGTGGAGAAGCACCAGTTATCTTACCCCGTCAATGGTGGCTGGAGACCTGGTGATACAGATGTAGCGAGTTGTCTTAGCTCGAAACAATCCGTCCTTCCATAGGTCACAATCATCCTTTCTGTCCCACGATTTGTATAACTACAACATCAATCAATCAATGGATCAATCAGTCAATCAATCCATCAATCAGTCATTCAATCAGTCATTTAATATATCAATCAATCAATCTATCAATAAATCTATCAATCAATCAATCAGTCAATCAACCCATTAATCAGTCAATCAATCAATCAATCAATCCATCAATCAATCTATCAATCAATCAATCAATCAGTCAATCAATCTATCAATCAAAAGTATAAAACGTATCCATCATTCAGTCAATAATCACATAAGCTCTATCCTGACTAAGAAGAGATGAATGCTGTTTATTACAGTGTTGTTCAAGTCATAGAATTTTAAACACATCAAATATATTATCCATGATAAGACCACTTTAAAATCTATTTAATAGATAATTTTTCTAATTATAAGCCAAAGGTATAAAATATCTTAAATATAATATAATTTTATTCAAATGTCATAAACATTGTCTCTCACTCTCTCAGTCTATCGCCTAACGGTAGGTGAATGTCACACTACTCTTCCAGCCAATTCTATATCCCTAGCTGATAAAATCCCTAAATCAAAAAAGTCTTTTTATGATTTCATTTCAGACAAAAGTAAAATCTCCAACACATGTGCTCTCTATCTAACCGATCAATATGAAATCATTAACATAGTCCAATCTATAAAAAATACCTCGAGTGCAGGTTTCGATGAGGTATCGTCCATTCTTCTAAAAAATATAATCTATTACTTAGCCAAACCTTTAGCAATTGTACTAAATCTATGTATTATGAATGCTACATTTCCGAGTAAAATGAAAATTGCCAAAGTATGCCCGATTCATAAGTCAGGTCCTAGTAATGAAATTTCAAATTATAGACCAATGTCACACTACTCTTCCAACCAATTCTATATCCAGCCTTTCATTTCATCTACAGCTCTGTACACATTTTCTATTAAGTCATCCAACACCTTTGTCTTGGACTTCTTCTGATATTTTCCCTTCAATGTTTAAATCTTACAACAACTCATCCCTATTATAACATGTCACATCCATCATTTCTTCCTCTATAATACTTATTAAGCAATTGCTCTTCAAAATAGCATTAGCAGAAAGTTTATGTTACATGTTCGCTATTATTTTTATAGAGATCATTTTACGCTGCATGTAACACGCCCGTAATCCTGTACTGGAAATTTCTTATCTGACCTCACTCATAATTTGCAAAACTGCAACTTTCACGTTATTAAAGATATTTGAAAGAAATTTCTCTATTTCTGGTAAAATTGGCTGCTGGTCAAGTACCGTAAATTACAATACCATCGGTCAACTCCTTACGATTCATTGTAAAAGCAATATTAGTTATTAGTTATAAAAAACAGTGTACATTTCATATAATATAATATAATTTTAATATAATATCTATATATATATATATATATATATATATATACAGGCTGCGCATTAAAAAATATCTCCTAGCACAATTACGATAGCTTAGCCAATTATTGATATTTCGCCTTAAAATTTTGAGGTTCTCTTGTGGTGGAATTCAGCCACAAGCTGACCAAATTTTGTAAAAATATTTTTAAAGGAACCGGAGTTATCCAAGTTTTGCAAAAAAATTGATTTTTTTCATTTAACACGCAACGTAAAAAGTCAATTAGAATCAATTCCTTTTTGAAAATTTGCTAACCCTGAAAAAGGCCATTAGATTATGACGACTCTGATTTTGTGCTACAATGTGTCAATGAAAGTAATGAAAGCACGATACTTTTCCAGACATGGGTCTCCAGACAAAGAATCAGGTGGATTAAAATCTGGAGAATTAGAAGGCCAATCATCCATTTTATGAAATCTGGCCTGTATTGTACAAGAAAGTATTGCGCAAGACATGAAGTGTGAGCCAATGCGCCGTCCTGTTGAAAAATTAAATCATTTGGCTTTAACTTGTTGCAGTCTTCAATCAGTTTTGGCAGAATGGTGTTAGTGTAATACATTGTAGCACAAAATCAGAGTCGTTATCATCTAACGGCCATTTTCAGGGTCAGCACATTTTCAAAAAGGAATTGATTCTAATTGACGTTTTACGTTGCTTGTTAAATGAAAAAAATCAATTTTTCGCAAAACTTGGATAACTCCGGTTCCTTTACAATATTTGTACAAAATTTGGTCAGCTTGTGGCAAAATTCCTCCACAAGAGAATCTTAAAATTTCAAGATGAAATATCAATTGGCTAAGCTATTGTATTTGTGCTAGGGGGATATTTTTTAATGCGCACCCTGTATATGTGTGTGTGTATATATATATATATATATATATATATATACACACCATTGGTTTATAATCAGTGCTATATTCTACTAAATGACAATTACTAAATGACACATTAAACATATTGCTCAATATATTGCAAAACATAAAAGAGATCAATGGTATATACCTTTAAATAAAACAAAGAATAGTGATCATTACAAACCAGATCATATCTGGGAGGGCACTTGTAGGGATCGGCCACTATACACACTCCTGTTACTGGCTCCGTGGGTATGTCGTCAGTCATAGCTCCCTTACGCAAAACAATTTCCTGCTTTCTGATAAATTCTAATCTCAAATTAATTAGGAATAAATGACAGCCAGAATTTGTATTTTCATTGTTCAGATAGGCACTGACAGTGTCTCAGTTTTATCCTGTCACTGTATTTAATTTAACTTAGAGCTTTAAACTGATACCACAGTATCGAGGATTGCAAGTGAAACAAATCAACTTATAAAACATAAATTAAATTTTAATTCAATACTTGTGTAGATATTCCTGCACAAGATTTATCTGAAGCTTGTGCTCTGGCAATTTATCATTGTCCTCTAGGTTCCTACTACAAGTACTAAAAGCACAATTAGTACAATAGCTATTGTGCAGTTACAGATAGTCTGACATTAAAGTATACTAAAACATCATCATCATCATCCTCCCTTGAATCCCAGTTTAACCAGGGTTGGGATACAAACAGACTGTCTGAAATAATTAAAGTAAATTAAAGTAAACTAAAACAAAATAAAATATATAGAAGCAATATAATTACACTTTTCGCATGTCCAACAGCAAGTCAGAAACAATAGATGAACTGGGAAGAACTGATGGCATATTGCCAAGTTGTTTGACAGCGTCTCAGTAGGTGTAGGGTTCAAATCCATTGCTTTCCCTGTAAATGACAAGCTGTCATATAGGAAACTGACGTTAAAATAGATTACTGACTTCACCTTTAGAAGAATAGAGGTTAAATCATTGATGCCATTATAGATCATGCTTAGCTTAACTGTTTGACTTTTTGACTTTAGTTTCCCAGAGCTTAATGCCATCACGGATAACAGTAACACCGTTACAATAAGGGCTAACCATTTTTAAATATTAAGAATTTTGCAGCAAATTAAAGATGAAAATTAAATTTCGATTAGGTCCAATGAATAACTTATGCATGTAGTTATGGCACGATTATACAAATAATAATTGCTTTACAGGTCTAGATTTTTCGTTGACATTAAGGTTAAAATCACTCAATTATTTAATTGCTACAAAATCACTACATACAAACTTACACTATAGGTAAATATGTACACAAATAAAACTGATTAAATGCAAAGCTTGATATTGTCATGGATGATTGCTGCACGGCAATAATTTGTTTAATTTGCTTTATATTATTTCACAACGATTTCTTTACTGCTAAATGATAATATTTATGTTTATTTCGACGAGAAACACTGCTACCATTATTCGAAAAAGATCTCCTCAACGCTTTGGAAACAGTAAATCAGGGACAAAATGATCACAGTTTGCTTGTGTTAAATCATGCCTTCATTTTTTGGACTCTTTTAACACATTTTATAGATTTAATCTGAATACTGAAGTACATAGCCTAAAGTATACATAATATCCGATTCATTTATTTCTGAAGAATTTGTCTGAATTCACAAAAATTCCTCAGAAATAAAGAATATAATTTATAAATACAATTGATCTGTCACTGAACAAAGATCTTTAAAATAAGGTACATATTGTAAATATCGTTTTTCTTTATTCTATGCTACTGAATACAAATTTTTGACAAAAATATTAGGCTACTATCGCCTCGTCGTATAATATATAATTATAACTAGCTCGCATCCTCTAATGCAATTTCTGATTATCTTGGCCGTATGAGCTACGAATCTATTCAAGGTAGGCATACAATTCTAGAAAAATTGTCTAACGAATTTAATATGCTCAGCCATAGTAAGCTATGCAGTATGCAAAGTATCTGCTCTTAAATAAATTGAGAAATATAAAATTTACTCAAATTTTTCATTGCGAATTTTATATTTTTGGTGAAGCAGGTGCGCAACCTTCTAAAGTAAACAACAATGTTCTTTTATATGCTTGTGTACCATTTGATATTTTCAAGCATTTTGGGCTATATCTTGAATATATTTCCTATTCAAACACTCTTATAATGGCTGCAATTTCTGTGAAATCATAGCATTAATATAAATACTAACGTTTGCATAATTGAAAGACTCTATTTGATTCAAATGTGTTCTTACAATTACGTACGATTTGCCTCAGATATAAAGTCGTTAAATTTGGGCTCTATATCTTTTGACATCGGGGTAACTCTTTGAATAATGTAAATAAAATAAGGATATTGATCGCCTTTACAGTTTTCCATATTGAGCTGAATTTCTCCGATTCTACAAATCCTACAACCATTTTCAAAACATTGGCGAATTTATTAATTCAAAATCGTAAATTCGCTTATTAATTTTGCTAAATTTTGTACGTTTACTGATATTGTAGTAAAAAATGGGGAATGCAGCTGCGTCCAAAAAGGGCGACGTTGAAAATGGTTAATATTTTTATTCTGGGGGCATAGATCCCCTCTAAATCTTGTTTCTTATAAGGCTAACTTGAGCATAAATGTGCCGTTATAGTGAAATAAGGAGTAATTGAGTAGCAATCGGCTGTCAAAGGGTAGTTCTATTTTGGATAAAGGATCAATATACCTAATTTAATAAACATTGGATTTGCCTGTACGTTATTTTTGCCAGGATATTTTACGTTCATTTTTATCTAGATGCTGAGTTTGTTGAATTATTTTACCAGACAATGTTGTAGATATGAATGGTTGTAAGAATAATACTGGAAATATTAGTTATTATTAAGGATGATTTGGAGGTATTCCTGTAGCTTACTTTTCTTTGTGATAGGGCTAGGGTATAGACTTGAATTGGTAGAATTTGATGGATTATTTCAATCATATCTAAAATTTAAATGTCATTTTAGTACAGTGTGGTCTCTAACTACACTTATCTAAAGCATTTATAAAATTTGTCTGTGCATAGGCGTTCCAGCATTTCTGTAGGAAACAGCTCTATATAGTAGAATTAAAACAGGTAAACCTATTCGGAATACAATAGAATATATAGACTAATTTTCTATGTTGGAGCTAACTATGGATCTAATTCCTTTTCGTCACGTGAATGGATTATGTATAAAATAAACAGTAGCCTAAGTTTTGAAAGCGATTATTTGCTTATGTTTATTGATACATGAAGGTGTTTGTTGAATTATTGATTTACAGTCAAAGCCTTTTTGGCTCAAGCGAAAGAAGATTTTGATAGAAAATGGGAGGAGCCTGCACAGGTATATAAAAATGTTAATTTATTTAGTTATCCTATAAGTTAACTAACATCAGATTCAAACTAATGTCAAAACGTTCATTCGGTTAGTGAGTGCCTAAGCTCCAGAAATTTGGTACAAATTTTATAAAACGAATGAAAGAGCTTTTAGGGGATTGACTGATGGTGTGGGACAGCAGTTTATTAGGCCTATTCTTATACTGACTCTAGTTAAAGGTAAGATGATGATGATTATGATGATGATGATAAATGCTCAGTTACTATTGAAACATGTGTACAATTGATTGATTGAGGGACTGATTGATTTATGGACTGATTGATTGATTGATTGACTAATTGATAGATTGATGGACTGATTGATTGATGGACTGATTGATTAATTGATTGGTTGATTGATGGGCTGATTGATTGATGGACTGATTGATTAATTGATTGATTGATTGATTGATGGACTGATTTATTGATGGACTGATTGATTGATGAACTGATTGATTGACAGATTGACTGATTGATTGATTGATTGACTGATTGACTGATTGATTGATTGATTGATAGAACACGGCCACGCTGGACACATTCGACCGGGTGAAGACATTAGGCACAGGCTCATTCGGTCGAGTCATGCTCGTTCAACACAAAGCTACAAAATCTTTTTATGCAATGAAAATCTTAGACAAACAAAAGGTACTGTGCAGCATTTATCAGATTTAACTGCAGATCTAAGATAGAATAGTTTGACATATTATTTCTTAAATGTTGTTTGTGTATTGTTTCATGAGCTTATGAATGGCTGCTGATTCCGTTTTGTTTAATGTTTATTCCTATAAGGTCTTTATGAATGTGTTATTGTTGAAGTGGTTTATTTTACCATGATATTTTAATATACTTGTAGTATACAAGTCCTTGGCATATCTATTGATTGATTGATTGATGGATTGATTAATTGATTGACTGATTGAAGATTGTAAAGCTAAAGCAAGTAGAACACACACTGAGTGAGAAGAGAATTCTGTTCTCCACGTCCTTTCCTTTCATTGTCAGCCTAGAATTCAGCTTCAAGGTATGTCTCTCTCTCTCTCTCTCTCTTTCTCTCTCTCTTTCTCTTCCTGTCTGTATCCTTCTAAAATTCAGCTTCAAGGTATATTGCTGTCTATGTGTATATATGTGTGTGTGTGTGTAGCTCTCTCTGCCTTCCATTTGTTGTCAGCTTCAAGGTATCTCTTATTGATTAGCTGGTTTTTGATGTAGTTGTTGTCTCAGCTAAACAGAAGAGCTTTAGCATGGTAGATATAGCGCAGCGTAAGAAGCTCTACAGAACTGAGATGTTTGGCTTTGTTAGCAGATTAAATGAACCTGTATTGAATAAATTTATTGTTTATGGAATATTAGACACTTTGCCACAATTGACGTGTGATGCAGTAATTTAAGAAGGACATAAAAATTAGGGGATTGACTGATGATATGGTGTAGGGCAGGGAGGACTGGAGAGAGTCTATTCCTATCCCGACCCTGGTTAAACTGTGATTTAAGGGAAGATGATGAAGATGATGATGATGGAATATTAGAATCTTTGTTCTTATTCTTTTATTAATAAATCATGCAATCCATCCGACAAGCTATCTGGCATTGGTAATTTAATTTCTGGTTGCTCACATAATTATAATGGCAGGGATGTAAAGTAATTAGTCTGTGTGTTGTTTCAGGATAATTCAAATCTTTACATGGTTCTTGAGTTTGTAACGGGTGGAGAAATGTTCTCTCACTTGCGACAAGCCGGAAAGTTTACGTAAGTCTTGAATTTAATGAATTTATGAAATGTATTTGAATTTAAATTGTAGTTTTGATTAAATGCATTCTTTCATGGGTTTTTAAAAAAATTTTATTTGTATGGTAACACACATGTTACATTGCGCATGTTATATATCCTTGCTTAGTTACTGTATTTGTAGTGTTCCTTATTTCAATTTAACAGCTTAATATCGTTTGTTTGTTCATCACAGCACAGATTATACAAACAATAGGAACGTTCATGTAGTTATATAAACAAATAACAATACAAATGAAATAAATTTAATATAAATAGAAGTATAAATTTCCTTCTCCCCTCCGTGGTTATTTTGCCTTTGGATTGGAGTGCATTGATTAATTGTACCTCTCAGATAGTTGTATTGATTAATTGTACCTCTCAGATAGTTGTATTGATTAATTGTACCTCTCAGATAGTTGTATTGTATAATTGTACCGCTCAGATAGTTGTATTGTATAATTGTACCTCTCAGAGAGTGTATTGATTAATTGTACCTCTCAGAGAGTGTATTGATTAATTGTACCTCTCAGAGAGTGTATTGATTAATTGTACCTCTCAGAGATTGTAGTGATTGTACCACTAGAGAGTCTATTGATTGATTGTACCTCTAGAGAGTCACACGCAAGGTTCTACGCCGGTCAAATAGCTCTGGTGCTGGAGTACCTTCACCACATGGACGTCATGTACCGAGATCTCAAACCTGAGAACCTACTCATAGACGCGCAGGGATACATCAAGGTCACTGACTTTGGGTTTGCTAAGCGGGTCAAAGGTCGAACGTGGACGCTGTGCGGTACACCGGAGTATCTCGCACCTGAGATCATTCTCAGCAAGGTGAGTTCATCAAGTACCTGTCCTAATTCTTATCTCTTTCATTGAAGGTATCTCTGCAGGGTGAGTTCATCAAGTACCTGTTACCTGTCGTAATTCTTGTCTCTTTCATTGAAGGTACGTCAGCAAGGTGAGTTCAAGTAGCTGTTACCTGTTGTAATTCTTGTCTCTTTCATTGAAGGTATTACAGCAAGGTGAGTTCATCAAATTACCTGTTGTAATTCTTATCTCTTTCATTGAAGGTATTTCAGCAAGGTGAGTTCATCAAGTCCTAGTAATACGATACATCTGAATGTCTCCATAGTGTAGGGGTAACGTCATGAAGTTTTAAATGACAGATCCTGAGATCAATTGAACCCTCGTGGGTTCGATCCCAGCCACGCTGATCTGAGAGTAAAATCTTGGACATTCACTGGACTGGTTATATACGGATTGTGGACTGAATTGCCTAACTTTTTAAACGTGGTACTAAAGTGATAAATATCAACACGGTTGATCATTTCACTATAATTCGTGTTTACTTTACTTAACTGTCGTAATTCTTATCTCTTTCATTGAAGGTATCGACGCTAGGATGTCCAGTGCAGTCTGAAGTGTGCTGTCTATGAGATGATTGATTGATTGATTAATTGATTAATTGATTGATTGATTGATTGAATGATTGATTAGGGCTACAGCAAGGCATTAGACTGGTGGGCACTGGGTGTGCTGGTGTATGAGATGATTGATTGATTGATTGATTGATAGATTGATTGATTGATTGATTGATTAGGGCTACAACAAGGCAGTAGATTGGTGGGCGCTGGGTGTGCTGGTGTATGAGATGGCTGCGGGCTATCCTCCGTTCTTTGCCGATCAGCCGATACAGATCTATGAGAAGATTGTGTCTGGCAAGGTGTGTGCTTGTAGAGTCGTTAGGTTCTAGTCCAAACAATTTCCACTCAGAAGTGAATTCATTAACTTACTTTGTCAGGTTTCATTTGTTTAGCTGTTAAAAAGTAGCATGGCACATGAAATTTAACTGAGATGGAAAATCAAGTTTAGAAATACATGTAGATGTTTATTGTGAATTCTGCACGTTTATTTTGTTTACTTATTTATCTGTCATGGATCATTCGATAGATGTTGCTACTGTGTATTAGTGCATTTAATTGATAACTTGTGTGCTTTCATTTGATTGGTCCACTTATCTCAGCATCTTTTTAAAATACGTCTAACCTGGACCCAGCTGTTAATCGGTACGTATAACGTGACTGCCTGAGAGGTTCTGATTGGTTTTTCAATTGTTTATATCCTTTCTACTTTGAATCTTAAAGATTTGCTAAGATTTATAAGTCTCCTAACGACGTCCTGGACATCATCCTTGTAAGAGGAAACGGACGTTAAATCTTTATTATTATTAATATTGTGTTACACAGGTTAGATACCCGTCACATTTCACAGCGGATCTTAAAGATTTACTAAGGAACCTGCTGCAGGTTGACATCACAAATCGGTACGGTAACCTGAAGAACGGAGCGAGCGACGTAAAGTCTCACAAGTGGTTCACGGGATACGATTGGATAGCTCTCTATCAAAAGAAGGTTCCTTGTCTTCGCTCTCTCATTCCTTCTCATATTCCATCTCTCATTCCATCTCTCATTCCTCTCTCCTCTCATTCCATCTATCATTCCTCTCTCCTCTCATTCCATCTCTCATTCCTCTCCTCTCATTCCATCTATCATTCCTCTCTTCTCTCATTCCATCTCTCCTCTCATTCCATCTCTCATTCATTACATTAACTACTGAGCAGTAATGTGTAAAGTGTTTTCAATAATCTTCACAACAACAATTTATAAATACTGACTTTAACATAATCACTAATATCTGTCGCAGATTCAACACAATCAGGATTGATGTAGAGATGAGATCATTCGTTAGCTTGTTAGGCTGCGTCGCTTGTCTGATCAGTAGTTCCTTGCCAAGATGTCTGATTGATTGTGATTGATTTATTTATTGATTAGCCTGATTTCTTACAATCAGGCTAATCAATAAATAAATCAATCACAATCAATCAGTCATCTGGGTAAGGAATTATGCAGAGTCTGCAAGAGACGTCCCCAACATTGCTTTTATGGCGAGAAACCGGACGTTAAATTCTTAATGATTGATTGATTGGGGACTTGCCTGACAGATTGATTGATTGGTGGATGAATCGATACCTTTTCCCACCGTAGACATAATCAATCTACCCTGACCATTTTTTGATCACCGGACTGGCTTTTGTTTAAGACTACTTCTCAGCACATTTCTTTTGCAGATTGATTTGGGTGAATTGATCTGTAGTTATGTGTGCTGTGGGGACGTACCTGACATCATCCCCGAATTTGGAAACGGACGTTAAACCTTTATTATTATTATCAATTGATTGGTTGATTGACGAATTGCCTGACAGCTTGATTGATTGGTGGATGATTGATTGCTGAGAGGTGGAGGCGCCATTCATACCTAAGTGATTGATTGATATGTTGATGTATCGATTGATTGATTGATTGGTGGATGTATCGATTGACTGATTGATTTGAAGGTGGAGGCGCCGTTCATACCTAAGTGTAAGGGTCCGGGAGACTTCAGTAACTTTGAGGACTATGAGGAAGAACCGCTGCGCATATCAACGACAGAGAAGTGCACGAAAGAGTTCTCTGACTTCTAATCCTGCGCCTCTGCACCGTTCTCTACCGGTGCGCCCTCTCTAGTTCAGAACTGTGCACGCTTTCTTGGTTTTGCATTTCGTGGTTGTTTTAGCGGTTGTAGGAACGAGATCTCCAGCTCTCTCTAATAGATCATACTGTTGATCTAATAGATCATACTGTTGATCTAATAGATCATACTGTTACATCAGGTAGTGCATCCATTCGTCTTCAGTTGTCGAGTTCAAATATCTGACCGGGTCGTCCGTGACGATGCCTTCGGGCTTGGTGTCGTGTTTAGTCCGGCCTGTTGTCAATGGGTGGACCTAAAGGCTGGGACTATGGACCTGGTGTGTCAATCAGTACTCTGAGGATCATGAGATGAATACAGTTGTACTGTTTCCTTCTTCAATCATTTCTAATTGATTCATATCTTTGTGCCGCTATCCTCAACATGCGCTGATATAGTCGGTGCACTTCAGGGCTGATAGCAGCAGTGAGCGCTCGTTTCACTTGTGCCAGACTGGAAATAACGCAGGTTTTATTGTGAGCTGGATTAGGTTTAGAGTTTGGTTTGACGTTCAGTCATTCTACATGTTAAGTAAAACGTTTTGCTTTTTTAATTTGATTTAGTACGACAGTGCACTATAGACTGTGACTCGCACGTTTTGCTTGTTTTTAGGCGTGTTTACATCACGTGCGCTGCAGTAATCAGTACGTTGTGTGCTTGCATGATGCGAACACTTGCAAAGTAGCTTCAATTTTTTGGCCGTTTCTCTGGCGGAATTTCCGCATGTAATTTTCCGTCTGCATATTTTTAATTGTCCTTGTGATTTTCTACATGCTGGGAATTCTGTGGGGATTTTTTGCATGTAGCGTACAGTAAGTATTGTGCCCTATGGGCAGTAGGGCCTGATGTTGTCATGGATGATGGTTGTTCCAGTGTTTTTGTAAGTAGTCTGGACGTAATTAAATTCAGCATGGATGGCATTGTGAACTGCGTGTCTGTTGATGTATGTTGTGTAACATTATTTGTAGATCTATTTCATTATAATCATATACATGTATGAAGTCTTGTCAAAACGACATTTTGCAGTAATTTTATACATGTTGTATAGTCCTCTGTGTTTGCCTCAAATCATAACATTACTACTGATTTCTCTACGAATATAAATTCTCCATTTCTCTTCATTTCCCCAGAATTGCACTCTATTTCATCCCTACCATTTGTTTCTTGCTTCGTAAAGTATTTATACGGGGAATAGATTACTTATAAAAATTCTATTCGTTATGTACGAGTCATGCTCTTACTTATTACCTGTATGATATTAATACGATATATATTATCTGTTTACTCTGCATCAGTAGATATTTCTACGTATCACTTTGAAAGAAATGAATAATGCCAACTTTACTGGTAGAGGATATAACGATAGACAGTGTGAAGATGATGATGATGATGATTGTGATATATTAAACATCACATAACGCATGATCTATTCTTAATCTATTATATAAACTCCCTATCATCAAGCAATTCATGCCCATTAGTACCTTTATGTTAAATATATATGCTAATGACTATTACATTGCCGATCTGCAGCCTATTGTATTGCCATTTCATCGTCTTTATTCTAAGCACTGATTGTGCTTATAGTACTAAATATTTAACACACTTTTTTCAGCATCAATGCCGCGGATGTCTGATGTTTTTGATGATGCATTTAGCCCACACTGAGAGTCTCATCTTGCTTTAATTCTTTGTATTTCTCGTTTAGTTCTTGCCGCACGGCTGGAAGACTAGTTCTGAATATTTGTGATGTTGAGACGATTGTAACGCCATTGTAGAGAATGGACCCGTTTTAGACTTTTATTTAATTTGTGTAGAATTGGTTGAGAGCTTTACATTATCTTTTAGACAGTATATTGTATTGTATGTGATCTTAGTATAGGAAATCTAAATGTGGGATTGGGGAGGGGTCAATTATTAGGTGGGTGAGAGGAGAGTAATTGTCTTCTCTCTTTTGCTCTATTGTTTTGGTCAGTTATTAGAAGAATGAGAGGGGAGTAATTGTCTTCTCTCATTTGCTGTATTTATCCTTTTTTTACTTTTCAAATCCTGAGCTCGCCCGTCACTGTCATCGCTTTCGAGTGAGGAAACTGACGTTAACTTTAGCTTTACCAGCTTTTTATTTATATGATCCTTAGACTCTGATAAACTAAGCTTCGCTTCGTATCTCTGTCGTGAGATGCATTTAATGATGGGAGAGGGTTTGAGGTGACTAGGGTAAACAAGGGGCTAAAGTATCAATGATTTTATCGTATTTTTAAATCAAAGTTGTCATAAACTCATCATCCGATGGGGCCTTCGTTACCTGAAATCTCCAACTTTTTGTGACTTCACAGAAACTTGTTTGCCAGTGAAATCTTTACATTTAAAGATTTCCTATCTATAAATCTTATTTCAATGGTTAACTTTAATAGTGGGCAAGTAGTTTGATATTTGTTTGTAAGGTATAGTTTTGTGCACTTTTACAGTAGTGTACATATTCCCTATATCAATTTGGGATTGACAACCTAGCAGCAGTTCAGGATATCTAGTCTAACTGCTGAACGTTTCTTTATACCAGTTGAGTGAAGTCCTAAGCAGAATATAAGCTTTCAATGATGAACTCTTTTATAGGTAAATCTGTAAACGTAGTATACTGTTTTAATTGTCAGTATCTTATTAAACTTAGCTGTAACTAAGTGAAAGCATTCAGTTACACGTTGAACCGGCTACATGTATTGATTGATGAGACACAGTCAAGCTGTGGTACCACTTGTCTATAGTTCTTCGTTGATTTTCTTTAATTCCACTGTTGTTGATTAATTTAATTTAAAGTAGTTTAATTTCTCTGTTGTTTTGACGTCCCTGATAGTGCTTTATGACGAGGAACCGGACGTTCAATTCTTATTGATTGATTTATTAAAGTGGCTCAGGCAGACATGTAGTATATTATGAGACTGGGGGAGATGGTGATATTGTTCTGCTTTGTCCTAAACAGGCATTATTTTATTCAATTCATTTTATCGAATTATTTTGTATTTTTTCCATTTATAGTACAATCAGTTTGTAAAGATTGAATCATTTGCTCTTGTACTGGATGATTTCATCATTGATTGATTGATTCTATTAACTGATTGATGGCTTTGTGGAGACATGATCATCGAACTTAGTAATTAATTGATGTATTGATTAACTAATGAATTGATGAAATGATGTCTTGATTAACTAATTAATTGATTTAATTATGTATTGATTTGTAATTAGGTGATTTGCTGACCAAATTAATTTTGTTGACTTGCCGTGAGTTAGATTGTTGACTGCATTGATTGATTGATGATTGAAAGATGGTCTCGTTTATTTAATAAATTTAATTATCAGTCGAGTGAACAAGAAAATTAATTCTAATTTATTTATTTTAAATGATTGATTGATACTATAAATTGTATGGATTTATTTCAGGTTGTTTTGATGACGGGTTCTTTACCCTGATTTATATTTACGTAGCCCTTCAATTCACTACAGTGTTAAATCACTTTTTAGTAATTGTGTTTTGAATATTTTTGGATTTACGAATTATGGTTTTAAATAATGCTGTAATAAGGTGACGTTTTTGCGTATATTTGAGTATTTAATAACATTGCTGCTTTGACCTTTAAAGTACTGTATAGTATTTTACTAGTCTTTTACTGCAGCACAGCTTCACTGGTTGGAGTCAGTGAGATGTCTTTAAGATATCCGACTGCAGATCAGTATGTGCGGGTTCAAATCCCGGGCTCTCCCGTCACTGACATCGCTTTTGAGAGATAAGGCGGAAGTTTACATTGGCTTTGACAGAGTTCAGCAGAACAAGACTGATCTTTCTGTGCGGTAAATAAGTTTAAGGCAAAAATTAAAGGAAATTTTTATCTTTAATTATTTTAAAATATTTATTTTGAATAATATAATTAATTAGATAATCACTAACTGATGGAGCCATGGTAGCTTGATGAAGTGATTTATGAATTGTTTGCATCCAGAAAACTTTAACTTCCAGTAATATGTGTGTGTTTGTGTGTGCGAGTGTGCTCATATGTGTGTGTGAGTGTGTGCGTGCAGCATGCAAGTATAGCACTCGCTGAGGCCTGTGCTGGATGTGCACATATCATTAAATGTTGCTCTATGTATCTACATGTTTGTCTATTTTGTATCTGTCTGTATTGGTATTGTAATACTATACACATCTTTATACCTCAAAACCGTGAGATAAATTAAAACAATAAATTGAGAAGAAAATATAGAAAGTAAGGCAGAATAAACGAGGCGTGACGATGACGATGTGTACTACAAGACTGCAGTACTATGATATGGAGTTGTTGAATTCAATGCATTTAATTAAATGTCCTATAATTAATCAATAGCAGAAGACAGAGTTTTTGAATTATACGCTGCTAAGGAAATGCTCTATAATTAACTTATCAGACAGTTAATTATCTCAATGCGGGACCACAATGTCTGTTAAATTATTAGAATATCTCATCGATCTTTCCATAAAACATAATTGTTATGTATAATTCTTCTGCTCCGTTTGGTTTATTCCAGAATGAAATTGAGTATAAATAGTTTGAGTGACGTTTTGTTCTCGAGTTAATAATAATATTAAGTAGATTTATACAAACGCCGCTCTATGCAGAAAGCCGCTAGCGTTGCTCGGATTATGATTCGATGCTCAAATGCACTGTCAGTGACGGATCTATCTGGAATTACTTTTACCGTCATTTATTGTGTCCCTGGTTAACTCAATCAAAGTTGTTTGTCTAACTGTCTAGATGTCAAGCTTGTCAAGCCATGGGCATTGTAAGAAATGATACAGTGACACTACATTTAAATTATGGTTGATGACGATAAAATCATTTATTGTGAATCATGTAACCTCAATTTATATTTATTGATTTTTGCACTGATTGATTGATTGATTAGCTCTCATCCACTGATGATGTTTCTAATGATTTTCATAGGAATCTGAACCCGTGATTTCTCAGAAAGCTTTGTCGACTGGGCTATCCAGCTTGTCAAATATTTGTGCAGTGTGTCGCTATAGACATAAATAACTGAGATCTGCTTGGGTTGAATTTGACGTTGAGATCATAGGCGTTGAATTAGACGTATTGGAGGCATTAGAGGTACTAGAGGCATTAGAGAATTAGATATACTAGAGGCATTGTAGGTATTTAGAGGCTTTCGAGGAATTAGAGGCATTGTAGATATTAGAGGCATTAGAGGAATTAGAGGCAATAGAGAAATTAGAGGCATTAGAGGCAATAGAGAAATTAGAGGCATTAAAGGAATTAGAGGCATTAAAGGAATTAGATGCTGAGCGATATAGAGAGATGAGTAGGAATCTACTCCTAAGATCTGCTGTGTTTAAAGCGCTCAACGAGAGAGGAATGTGGAGTAATTGAACTGTTAGAACCTGCCATTTGACGTGAAATGTAGAGTGGTGGATAAATGTAACTAGGAATTTAACGTCCTACTTCAGGATCGCAGATGATATTATGTTGTGTTTTTAACTGATTTCAGGTCTACGACTAGTCTATCTAGGTAGATATTTTCTCATCACTCTCGCATGGTGGGGAGAATAATTGGAAACACTTGTTATATTGTTGATTAACTTCTAACGCCATATCATATAAAACCGTCTGTTTCTCGCAGTATTTGTGACGCATCCGCTCGACCATTGACGCTTCTTATTGTGCTGTGTATCGTATTGCACATCATCGCGTGTTTATACAATATCTGTTTGCGTTTGTGTGCTTGTTTGTGGATATGTCTTAATAGCTTAATTAATTAATTATAATGTGTTAATAGCGTAGGGGTAACGTCATGAAGTTTTAAGTGACAGATCCTGAGCAGAATTGAACCTTCGTGGGTTCGAATCTCAGCCGCGCTGATCTGAGAATAAAATCTCGGACATTCACTGGACTGGTTGTACGGAAAATGGTCCAAATTGTCTATCGGTTTAGACATGTGGTTTTAAAAGTGCTAGATATCAACATGGTTGATCATTTCACTATAATGCGTGTGTTTACTTTATGTGTGTTAATCTGTGTCGCTATGTAGAGTACTTGATGTGTACGTGTATGTCTAATATTCACAGATGTTTTTTTCACATAATTTTCGATAAAGAACTGGTTATTAAATCTATTAATCTTGATGTCTACTTGACGCTTACACGGACGGTAAATCTTAAGATACTGAATTGGTTTGATTGATGTATCACTTTGATTGACTGACTGAATTCATTCATTACGATAGGTACGTTGAACTCTGTGTACTATTTACGATGATTCTGCTGTACATTTTAGCGTGGCACGATCTTTTATATAGCAATCTATTAACCTCTATATATTTATATTTAGAGTGTACGTTAATTATGTCGTTAGTTGTGTTGTATGTGACTGTTGTATACGTTTGAAATTATTATGACATAATATTAGCCGAATCTCGATCTAATTTAGTCTACTGAAGGTCAAAATGTCTCTCTATTAGTGCACTGCCTACTGGCTGGTCCTTGGTACATAACGCCTCCACTCTTCTCTATCTTCCGCTTTCCATGTCAAAATGTAACAGTTGCAGACACACCAGACGTTTGAGTGGACAATTTGTGTAAATGTTTGCAGAAGTCATTTCACGGACGTCGTATCCTGCTGTCTGTGATTAAGAGAATCCCTGATTCCCTGACAGCAGAGATAACACCTCCAGTGATCTCCTATGAGCCCCCTCTGTTAAATCAATTCTATTTGCGTGTATTACCATACCTGACAAGCGCAAATCATTAACACATTCATCATCATCATCTTCCCTTAAATCTCAGTTTAACCAGGGTCGGGATACGAATAGACTTTCTCCAGTCCTCCCTGTCCCACACCATATCATCAGTCAATCCCCTATTTTTCATGTCCTTCTTAATTACCGCATCCCAAGTCAATTGTGGTCTACCTCTCTCTAGCTTAACATCAAGTTCTTCCCTCCAAACTCTCTAGCAAATCATTAACAAATTACATAACAAAATTACAGTAAGTAAAAGTGAGAACCAGATTATAGCCTACAGGAAGAATATGAGAAAGGACCAGAAAATATCGTACTAAGTGAGATATCCGATCTAGAGAAAAATATATATAACTATTCAGAAAGTCAATCGGTTAGAGTAAGTTATTTAAAATTAAAAAGGCATCTGTTTATGAAATTGAGATGAAGTTTTCGTTGTCTATTGCAGATGATTTGTAGGCAGGCTTCATGTATTATTGGCCGTATTTACTAGTGAGATAATGAACTGTTTAAACCTCAACAGTTGCTTAAACTACTGATTAGTCACATTAGTATCACTAGAGATGTTGCTATAGTGAGAATTTAAATGATTAGGTTAGGATACTACTAGGATAGTTCAACTAAATATGCTTTAATTAATCAATGTAATAAAGATATAGAACAAATAGACACTAAATATAACCTAGCACAGAGTGATGTGTATGATCTTGCTCAGGACCGGTATCAGTGGAGACAGAAGGTAAAAGAAACTGCTCTGGTGTCCACAAAGTGACGTTATACAGAGAAAGGAAGAAAGAAGAAGGGTAGTTCAACCATTATTCCTAGCCCCTACACGCTCCAAACAGTCTTTGGGTCCCTGAGACATCGTTTACGTTAACACATGATATGCCAAAGTTGAATGTTCATTTCTATGTGTATGCAGCATTACTTCAAAATTAAAAATTTTATAATATTGATTTACAGTTTTTTAGTGGTATTTTGTTGTGGCAGGGAATTTTAGTTGTAAAGAATTTTGTTTATTTCTCGTAAACGACTTTGTATTTCTCTAATCAGATTTCTGTTAATCTACATTCAAAAGTTATCATGGGGAATTTGATTAGATAAAAGTAATTCTATTAATCTTTTAAAGTAATTATAGACAATTGAGTGATTTATGTTTAAATTATAGCCATTACGCGTCTGTATATTTTCTGCTAATGTATAATTCTACTGTAGAGCAGTACTGTATGTTCTCAACTCTTACGGATTTTAAACGTATTCTGTGTTTTGAGACATAACGCGTTATATAAGTAAACGTGTGTATTTGTAATGTTGTATGTCATAGCCCATATGGAACTGATCTAACGTATAGTGAGCTTATTTTACGAGTCGATTAGGAAGTAGGGTATGACTAATTCAAGGAGAAATCACCTCAGAGTCTTTTTAAAGCAGCAAATGGCACCCGTGAGTTCTGTATGGCTAATGGAGTGCTCTTCATTGAGCGCACAGCTAACTGCGAGTAGGAATTTATGCTTTGTGTATCTCCGTCTAAAAATTACAAATTTTTTCTTACAAGGACCAATTATTCTACACAGGGTCAAGATACAAAATCCCGCAGAGAGCTTTCTATCTCGCTCTCACTACGGTGATATTAAATGTAATTTGTATTTCAATGTAAACTTTATTGTGCTTTGTGTTATGTGGCCACTATAAGTCATGCTCGTATGTTGATTTCTTGTGTGAACATTTATGTGTGTGTGTGTTAAGAGCAATGTGTGAGAGGTGTAAATATGTGCGTGTGTTGCGTCGTTAATTGAATGCTGGTAAACAATGACGTTCACATGCTAATAATGAATACAACTACCATTCGAGATTGTCTGAACATGTTAATGTTGCCGTGTGTATCGTACAGTATATAGGCCTACTTGTGTGGAGTACCTTTACAACACATGCAGTCAGCTTTAGTTCGCATGATGTAAATGATAATACAGCGTCAACGACTCGATGTTGGGTTTTGGTTATAAACTCTGAACCGTTTCAACTCTAAAGCATCTGTCAACTACTTAGAATTCTGTTCATTTTAGAGTTGTTTGTAACGTCACATTCTGTCTATTGGTATTTAGACCACTGAGACATCAGCATCTCTTTACTCCGTCCAGTGAGCCAACAGCTTGAGTCAACAGCTTGACTTCGGGATAAATTATATGTGTGAGGAAAATGGTTGTTTTGCTTTAGTTCTGCGGGAGTTGAACCGCTAACCTAATCATCTGAACTGAGAAAACTGTGTAGAGGCGTGTGTGCGTGATAAACTCATGAATATTCAAGAGTTGATCTAACCAATAGTTGAGTCATTGGTAAATTTATGAATATTCAAGAGTTTTTTAGCCAATGATCAGTTTAGGTGAGTGATTGGTTAATTGATGAATTCTTAAAAGTTTTCTAGCCAATTATCAGTGAAGTTGAGTGATTGCCTAATTGATGAATTCTTAAAAGTTTTCTAGCCAATTATCAGTGAAGTTGAGTGGTAGCTTAATTGATGAATTCTTAAAAGTTTTCTAGCGAATGATTTGTGTAGTTGAGTGATAGCTTAATTGATGAATATTCAAGAGTTTTTCTAGCCAATGATCTGTGTAGTTGAGTGATTGGTTAATTCATGAATATTCAAGAGCTGATCCACCAATGGTAAGTGTTGAGGAGAGGTAATGAGAGATTTATGGATTTTAGATTACTCATTTACTCTACTGCCAGATGACGTGATTCAATGCTCCACAGTGACGCTTTCATTTGTCACTAGTTGATTGATTGAATTGTTTTATTATTTGATTGATTGATTTTGTTCAGTTTTAATTATGTTATCTCTTTACGGGGCCTGACGTCATGTTATGATGAGGAAACGAGGGGTAATTCCTCGTTGATAGATGATAGGATTAGACGTGCAAAGTTTTGCTTTGAGCTTAGAATCAGGTCTACACACATCGCTATATAGACAATGTAAGACATCTCGTATATAGTCTCTTACACGGTTGAAGCTTGTTTTGTTTACGTTTTGCTTGATAACTGTGTAAATTATAAATATAAAGTGTAAACGAGATCTGGTTGTGTTTCTGTTGTTTTCTTGTCACGACAAATCTAACCTAATCAACGCACTCTAAAAGCTGGTAAAAGGTTAACGTCAGTTTCCTCACTCGAAAGCGATATCAGTGACGGGCGAGCCCAGGATCTACTTTCTGTAAGTCAAGGCTGAATGTATCACTAGCAGTCTCTCGCTGGATTTATTGAACTGCGTGGATTAAGAGCTCGATGTTATCATTAATTTTATGCCTCTAGAAAACAGACCCCATCAACCAGTCACAGTTCTCGTGTTGTTTTGTATTTACCACAACCTTGGTATCTGCGTTAGTCGGTACTTGTATGCATGCAGCTATAGGTTAGTCGATTAAGTGTCGAGCATGCTCTAACTGTAGCCACAGTCCTAGCTAACAATATATTCAATGTCTAGTAACGGTAGTAAAAAATAAATTTAAAAATATTAAACTACTATTATTATTTTATTATTTTTTACTTATTTTTATTATTATTATTATTTTTACTATTCTAAAAATAATATAGTATAATAATAATAATAATCTAATCTTAAAATAATAGTAATTACTGTAATCTAATATAATAATAGTAATAATAAGTAATAAAATACAAATAATAATTTAATTATTTGACCCCTGACGACTGTCAGTGAGATTTGAACCCCTGACAACTGTCAGTGAGATGTGAGATTTGAACCCCTGACAACTGTCAGTGAGATGTGAGGAGATTTGAACCCCTGACGACTGTCTGTGACTTGACGATGCTATGAGAGCTTTCATCCAGTATCAGCGCCTTGTTCTACAAATACAAACCTATAGTGTAATCAATCAATAAACAATAGAAGAGGATTTAACGTCCTGCTCTCACCCTGATCATGATGTCATAGACTATGATGATGATGATGATGATGTTGATGTCATAGATGATGTAGCGGTCTAAGCCAGCAGTCAGTACATCATACATTCATAAACAAATACACTATGACACAGCATGACCCATCTGAGCTTGACGGTAAGACGTTGTGCTGAGTGTCTGTAGATGTTGGGTTCAAATCCAGAGCTCGTCTCATCACTGATATGCTTTCAGGATAGGACGCTGACGTTAGGCTAGGCTGGACATTACTCCTCTATAGCGAATCATATTATGGAAGAATCAGTTTCTTTATCAAGTTTATGAAATAAATTATTTTTGGAATAGATCTACTTTGATTCTCAAGTGTAATAAAGTCAAGCCTAGTTTAACGACAGTTTCCTGTCTAAAATGCATGACAGTGACGACGGGAGCACTGGATTTGAACCCTACGCCTACTGATCAATCACTAATCACTTTATCAGGAGCATACTGCAAGAGTCAAAGTCCAAAGCCCTGGTTAGGCATCAGTTTCCTGCTCAGTATCATGTCAGTAATGGGGAGAGCACTGGATTTGAACCCTGCACCTGCTGAAATATAACTCATATATAATATAACTAAGTTATACCACTACTAAAAATGCTTTCTACAATATAAATTTATACCATTTAAACCATATTATACCACGCATTATAGAGCTCTTTTATTTTATATTTAATACTACTCATAGAGCTGTTTACAATGTAACGCCAGTCTAACCGATTTGTTGTGCCACTCCGCAATCTTCTTATCCTTCTTCAGTTTCTTGTGATCCTGCAAGTGCAAATAACAAATTTGTAAGCCACCTGGCGTTGTACGCTAACTACGAGTGGCTTACATGTAGTGAGTGGCTTACGCCAGGTAGCTTAACGAGAAGCAGCATATGGCTTATGCCGGGTAGCTTAACTAGTGGCTTACGTATGGCTTACGCCAGGTAGCTTAATGAGTGGCATACGTATGGCTTAAGCCAGGTACTTAACGAGTGGCTTACTTACGGCTTAAGCCAGGTACTTAACGAGTGGCTTACTTACGGCTTAAGCCAGGTACTTAACGAGTGGCTTACTTACGGCTTAAGCCAGGTACTTAACGAGTGGCTTACTTACGGCTTAAGCCAGGTACTTAACGAGTGGCTTACTTACGGCTTAAGCCAGGTACTTAACGAGTGGCTTACTTACGGCTTAAGCCAGGTAGTTAGAACTAACTTTAGTTGACAGAAGACAGGGTTGTGTTGTCACTCTAAAACTGGCGCCCAACCAATAAAAGTAGACTATGTGAGACTCTACTTGTGCCCTACGTGGAGTTAACTTCATATTTCATAATCCATAGAATTTAAGAATAAAATTTGTAGAATTTTCCTATTCTCTAGTATTCTACCGATTTCTGACCAAACAAGAAGCCCGCCTACAAGAGAGTGATTTGATCTAACCTAAGGAGAGATAAGACTTCAATCAATCAATCAATAAGAATTTAACGTCCGGTTCCTCGCCATAAGGCAATGTCAGGGACGTCTCTTGCAGACTCTGCACAAACAGGCGCCAAAGGACCACACGATGACGACTGAGTACACAGAGGACTTGAGAGGAATGTTTAAAACAGTGCTCGATGTTGTCATTGATGACTGTAGTACTCTAATTGTTGTTATGTCAGGCCAATGTTATGTTTAATATGTTTAATAATAATAACAACAATTAAAGTGCTACAGTCATCAATGACAACATCGAGCACTATTGAGACAAAATCAAGCCGGCGAGCAAAAATTAAGTCCAAAAATGGTGCAAATTCCAAAATGCAGAAAATCAGTCCAAAGTTTACCTTGTAGCTGATGAAGACACAGATTGGTAGATACACCGGCAGTGACAACAACACTATCACTAAGATGACGTTATTCCGTATGAACCTCACTGAAACAACAACAACAGTAACAACAACAACAGTCAACAGCAAACAACAGTTTGTGGTCTCTGCGTACTCAGTCGTCATCGTGTGGTCGTTTAGCGTCTGTTTGTGTAGAGTCTGCAAGAGACATCCCTGACATTGCCTTATGGCGAGGAACCGGATGTTAAATTATTATTGATTGATTGATTGAGTAACAACAATTAGTGTGCTATAGTCGTCAAAGACAACATCCAGCACTATGGAAAACATAAATAATCGACCAATAGAGAACAAAAGAGTTTTATAAACGGAGCAATCTAATATCCGAAAACCAGTCCAGAGATAAAGTGTTACAGTAAATAATGTCCTACAGTACTCTTGGTTCGTGATGACGTCTAGAAAGTTTTCTCGTATATTGGTAGATTTCTATTACAGTTATAACTATAGATGTAGCTATTGATGTAACTTACATATTCCGCATGATGATGGTAATGCTACGGCTGGAGAAAGTCTATTCGTATCCCGACCCTGGTTAAACTGAGATTTAAGAGAAGATGATGACGATGATGAATACTAATGATATGAGAGATAAAGTAAACTATTCTCAATTGATATTTTTCTTATTTGTTGTTTTAGTTAGTGCTAAACGATGCACTAGCTGTTTGCTTGTGTGTGTATGCGCGTGTGTGTATGTGTGTGTCTCTGTTTGCGTGTGTGTATGTGTGTGTGTGCACATGTGTGTGGGTTATTAGGCCTGAACTAATCATTAAATATAAACTAACTGTTTTGTCTCAATAGTGCTCGATGTTGTCATTGATGACTGTAGCACTCTAATTGTTGTTGCAATTATTAAACTAATAATAAACTTAAACAACAGGTCAGTACTGACGGGCTGTATGAATGCTGAAGTTATTGATGAGGTCCCAGGGTCTGGCAGTGCCAGTCGTGATGACCTTCTTACATCTACCCTGCCAACAACAACAACAACACGATTAGAGTGCTACTGCTGGCCATGACAACGCTGAGTGCCCTGCCAACAACAACAGCAACAACAACACGATTAGAGTGCTACTATCGTCCATGACAGCACTGAGTACCTACAATATGTAACTAAATATATAAAACAAATAAAAATGTTCCAAAGAAGCTGTCGTATACCCAAATCAAACTGATAGGCTGATTGATTTCTGGATTGATTGATTGATTGATTGATTGATTTTTTGATTGATTGATTGATTAATTGAACAAGCACACCTGTTCACACACACCGATGCTGCATCTAGATTGATTGATCGATTAACTGATTGATTGATTGATTGAACAAGCAGACCTGTTCGCACACACCGATGCTGCATGCCTCTCCATCACTTAACATAATGAGGGGGGTGGATGAGTTGTAAGCCTGAGATCTACAGGCTCCATCTGTCGAACTTAAGCAACACCAGTAACATTCTCGTTCAGCTGTAAAACAATAAGTATAACCTATCTGTATATCCTTATCTCTCTCTCTCCCTCTCGCTGTCACTCTTTCCTCTATCTCTAGCTACCTCTCTCTCTCTCTCTATCTCTCTCTCTCTCTCACCTCTATCTCTAGTTACCTCACTCTCTCTCTCTATCTCTCTCTCTCCTCTATCTCCAGCTACCTCGCTCTCTCTCTCTCTCTCTCTATCTTCCTCTACCTCTCTCTCTTTTTCTTTCGCTAACTTACTGGCACTCTCTTATTCTCTCTAGCAATTGCTTCTCTCTCACTCTCTCTCTAGCTCTCTCTCTCTCCTCTCTTGCTAATTCTTTCCTCTCTTGCTCTCTCGCTCTCTCTCACTCTCTACTTCCTCTGTCTCTAGTTCTCTCTCTCACTCTCTTTCTCTCTCTCCAGTTCCTCTCTCTCTCTCTCTCTCTCTCTCTCTAGTGTTCATAGCAGTGCACATGTTCCTGTTAACAGTCTGCAGTCACGCCCCGTAAAGAGCACTCCATTGATCAACATGTTACACCCTCCTCAAAAAGATGTGCCTGAACCACAGTTTAATATAGCGCATTATCTACAGCTCGAGGTACTACGTAAGTGCTTAGAGTAGATCTTAGATATTAGCTTAGAAAAGAATAACAAAGATCTTTGATAAAGTATAAGGTTAAGTGCTTAGATTGGATCTTAGATAAGAGCTTAGATAAGAGTTTTAAAGAGGCTACAGATAAGAGCTTAGATAAGAGTTTTAAAGAGGCTACAGATAAGAGCTTAGATAAGAGTTTTAAAGAGGCTACAGATAAGAGCTTAGCTAAGAGTTTTAAAGAGGCTACAGATAAGTATACCTTCAGTACACAGACACGGTTTTAGACCAAGCTGCTGACAAACGTTAACACACTGGCCTTCTCTGCAAGTTCCCCTGAACCAATGAATAAAACAACAGTTTTTTGTACATTTTCAGGAGGGGAATCTAATATGACTGCTTCGATAGCAACAGCAATGAATGTGCCGCATTCATGGAGTACGTAGAAAATGAAAAATAAAGGTAAACCTACATGCAGATTTACACATGCAAACACTAGGCCATCAAAGAGCGTATGTGGCACTCTATCTAGGCCTAATCGAATACCTTTAGTTACTAGCAGTATAGAGATTCGATAAGACAACAAACAAAACATGCAAAATATATGAGCATAATTAATCAAAGTTATCAGATACAGTTGCTTCATGTTAATATTAGTTTACATATTTATTATCTCAGGCAATGGCAACCAGTCAGAAAAGTATTTTCTACGCTAAGGCCTCAGAAGGTATTTTCCTTATTGCTGAATAAAACCAGATCTAGGTTTAGTAATCTCTCTCTCTCTCTCTCTAAATCTTTCTTGTTTGTTGCACTGCCCACTAGCAGGTCCATAGTTTACTATAAGCCTTGTGTAGTTTTCTCTCTCATTATTCCTTCCTTCTTTCCTACTTAAAATAATTATACGTTCGATCATGAAACAACAATAAATAGTCAGGAGCAGCAGCACAAATGTTTAAGTTTAAGTTTATTTCAGAATCACACGCCACTACAATATTACATACAAGTTATAAAAAGTCCAAAATAATATACAGCATGAAATCACATCAGAATAAATATTTCAGTTAAAACATAGCCAGCACATAATTAATAATTTGTCTTTTCTATCAGTAGTAGTAGTTCTATGTATTTGATCAGAAATAGAGGCTACCAAAACAGCGACTAGCGCCATCTAGTTGGTTACCTCCAAAGTACAATTGCAAACTAACATATTAATTGTAAAACTAGTGCAATTCAACAGAAAACTAGCATAAAACATAAACTTGTGAGATAAAGCGAAAGAAAGGAAATTAACTATTTCATGTTCTCAACGTATTCCTTAATTTTCCGTAAATGAATATTGGTGGAACTGATTGCCTGTATGTTTTCAGGGAGCATATTCCACAAATTGGAACATATGTAATTAATAGTTCTTTTTCCATAGTTAGTATTTGTGTAAGGTTTGTGTAAACTTAACGGTTTCCTCATATTATAATGGGAGAGAAAATTGGCGAATCTAATCTTTTCTATGAACATTTTTGGTATTTTTCTGGGCTATGAATACATAGATGAGCAAGTTTTAATAGCTTAAAATTACATAGTTGGCGTAGAGGAAGTGAATTTACTAACTCATATAGTTCTGCAGTTTTAGTTGTTAATTTTTTCTTAAATAGAATTCTTATTATAGAATTAAAATGAAGTTTTAGAATTAAAATTCAAATGAAGTTGAGATATTAGTAGAAGTAGGCCTATATCAGACAGAGTTAGTGCCACTCGTACCCATTCAGACACGTGCTGTTATCGGGCAGACTCGTCGCTGATGGACACTCTGAGCTCTGACCAGTGTAGTACAGGATTACAGCACATATCAGCAAGTGCAGAGAGGTCAAGCGTTATTATGTTAATAGTGCGAGTCAAAGATTCACCTAATTATATGTAATTACTACTATTATATTCCCGTGTTGTGTCCGAGATACTGATGAATAGATTAAAGTTATATGTGTATGATGTGTATGTCAAACGCTAGATTAAAAACCCACAATAATTATTCATCTGTAAATATATCAATCCGCGAATAATCAATCAATTAAAGGACGTTTCGATGAGGAATTAGTTGCCAACATTCATACGATTTCATCTTTTAAACAACATAAATTGAGCAACACCCGAGAAATGGGTTGTAGCTTAACCACAATAGGTAGCAAATCATAATAGGTCATAAGTCAAAGTTATAATATCAGTGAATTAGGCCTAATTAAGTTTTAAATGCTCAATATCAATTATAGTGTGATAAGATATTAGACAAATATCAAATAAATACTGTATTTTCAAGAGTAAATTGGCAGTGCAATGGTGAATCAATCAATAAGCTAATGGAAGGATATGTGCAGTATGTAGGAGCTGTGCAGGGAAGGAGTTGAGAGTCAGTGGTGCTGCATTGTCGTGTGCTCGGTGCATACTGACAGTTCATACAACACACTGAATTACTGTCACTACCAATCAATCAATCAATCAATCAATCAATCAATCAATCAATCAATCAATAATTCAAACATTGTCGAGTGCTGGGAGCATGCTGACAGCTCCTACAACACACTGAGTTGCACTCACTATATGAACAATCAATCAATCAATAAATCAATCATTCAATTAAGCATAGTCGAGTAAAAAATAAATAAATAAATCCTTTTCATGATTTGTTGTTAATCTTCAAGTTAACAGATTGAAACAGTTTTCATGTCTTTACTTTATCATTAATTCCTGATCTTCAGCTGTTAGATGATTTATAGATCCACTCATATATGGACTTGAAGAGGAAAGCTAAAGACAGAGAATAGTGGGGGCGTTATATACCATGGACCTGCCAGTAGGCAGTGCACTAAGAGTAAGAGAGAGAGAGAG
Source organism: Enchytraeus crypticus (assembly GCA_905160935.1). NCBI lineage: Eukaryota > Metazoa > Annelida > Clitellata > Enchytraeida > Enchytraeidae > Enchytraeus > Enchytraeus crypticus. Next base: position 31,815 of record CAJHZI010000651.1, on the reverse strand, counting down.
TGAGAGAGAAAGAAGACTGAACTGATGGTATTTACATGTTACACTAGCACGTCCCTGACATGGTCTGAGACTGAGGAAGCGGACGTTAAACCTGCAGTGCATTGTGTAGAACCTGCAGGTGGCCCCAGCTCTGAGCTGACATTGGGGGGTGCAGCAGGGGTCAGTCCCCCCCAGGGTGGCTGTTCCCCCGTCACACTCCTCCCCAGACTCCTTCTTAGAGTTCCCGCAGAAACTCGTGCTTCTCTCTGTATCAATCAATCAATCAATCAATCAAGCAAGCAAGCAATCGATCGATAGATAGATCGATCAATTAATCAATCAATCAATCGATTAGTCAATAAATATATCAAGAAATCAATCAATCAGTCATGCAATCAATCATTCATTAAAGCAGTCAATCAATCAAGTAATCAATCAATCAATTAATCAGCTAATCAATCAAGAAATCAATCAACCAGTCAATAAAGAAATCATTCAATCAAATGAGCACGCAAAATAGTTAAAGCAAGCATCCGAGTATAGAGGAACTATATTGACCTTGCCTTATTATGATTGGCAGTGCTTCTGTATTTCACCCAAGGTGATACAGTTGCTTCTTAATGGAGTTTGTTAAGGTTAGTGTTAGAGTTAGGGTTAGTGTTAGTGTTAGGGTTAGTGTTAAGGTTAGTGTTAGTGTTAGGGTTAGTGTTAGTGTTAGGGTTAGTGTTAGGGTTAGGTTAGTGTTAGTGTTAGGGTTAGTGTTAGTGTTAGGGTTAGTGTTAAGGTTAGTGTTAGAGTTAGGGTTAGTGTTAGAGTTACGTTAGGATTAGTGTTAGGGTTAGTGTTAGGCTCAATGCACATCCGCAACGGCCATAAATTCATTTGAGTGAATTAAGAAAACTTGACGTGATGGCAACACAGCTATTATTTGTTGTGATTAGACTTATTTCATAAGAGGTCGCTGAGAGTACATCATTTCTTTCTGACGACCCTATATTGTAATGATATGAAGAGGAAGATTTCAAAACTGAATGTACCAGATTGCTTAGGATGACCGCAACATCACATTATAGTGAGGAACTGAAAGTTAAATCTAAATTAATTGATTGATGCAGGGTGATTGAATGAAATTGACAATGATATTGGACCTGTGAAGCAGGATTTCTGTTTGACATCCAGAACACTCGCTATTGTTCTTCTACTGCATGGAGAAAACATCTACACATACATACACATACATACATACATACATACATACATACACATACATACATACACACTCGCTTTTGTTCTTCTATTGCACGGAGAAAACATCTACACACAGAGAGATACACACACACATATACACACACATACATGATACATACACACATACACAAAGACGCATATAAACACTCGCTATGATTCTTTTGCTACATGGAGAAAACATCTACACAACACCCACATACACACATATAAATTACCTCAAACGATCACTTTAGATTCTTACATTAACAATAGATTTATAGTAAAGAAAATTTCCAGTGTTGTGTACGAGACACTCAAGACTATACAAACTGTTAACTCAGGCGACTTAACAAGCACTGAGGAAGGCAATGGAAAACCATTTCAGAAACCACATTGTACCTTTTACATGTATTCTGTACCCTTGTACCTGGTTGTTTGACTCGTAGCCGCTGACAGCAAACTGGTTCATGAGGAATTTTCCTCCCTGTAGAGAGCCTGGGGAGCATTCCGCCCCCTCTGAATCGTGGGGGGAACCCCAGTTGTGACCTGTGATCAATCAATCAATCAATAAATATCTTAAATCAATCAATAAATAAATTAAATCAATCAATACGTCACTCAATCAAGCAATAAATCATTAATTAATTCGGTAACCGTACGACCAACAGCAGCAGTAATAATAATATTATAAAAAATATAATAATAATGAAATAAATAAAAATTATACTAATATCAAGCTTCGGGTTCTTTGCACCCGGGGTAAAAAAATAAAAAATAAAAAATAAAAATAAAAAATAAAATTACTAATTAAAAGTATATTTCTCATTTATTAATAAATGCCAGCTCCTGATTATCCTATGAAGATTGGCTAGAGTGTAGAGAATGAGTAAGTTAGGTTCTCATACACCATGCATATGTAACATCTCTCAGGAGTTCAAGTATCAGTGCAGGATAATAAATACATTGGAAGAAGGCATCGGAAAATAGCTTGAGAGCTGTGAGCTTATGCTTCACTAGTATGAAATAATCAATTTAGAACCTACCGAATTCTGCAGCAGTCACGTGCCGTGCCGGTCAAACATGAAATGAACAAACACAAGCATATAATGTATAAAACTTCTATACATGTATTATTGATAAAAATACAAGATTTCAGGAGTATATAGTTAAGTAAACATGCACATAATGTAAATTTATTTAAATATAAATTTGTTAATTTATAAAATTTATGGGCTCTAAGTAGACCAGAGCAATGATTAGAAATAGATAATGGCGTTAAAAGTCATTCAGTTGTATGCACTTTGTGTATATTTTGATTCAGTTACAAATAAATGATCATGGTTCTCATTCATATACTCAACTGCTTTTATTTATATATTTGTTTACTCCTTCGATCTTGAAATAAGAGCATCGTATCATATACAGTTATAGAACAAAATAAAATGTTCAAGATCAGGGCATATCACAGGCACGAGGCACTCACTAGAAGTCGAGGACCCTTCACATAAAAACTTAAAAGTTTGCAGTCAGAAATGAACAAGCTTATTTAAGCATTATAATCTAAAATTACAATAAAATAGTGTATAAGTTTATAGTTTATATAATAGTGAAATGTATTGTTTAGTTAGTCGCCCCTTTGTAAATAAACTCCTATTCTAAGTCAAGTTCGAAACCTGTGGCCTTCGCGCAATTTGAAATGTATTACCCACTTAACTAACACCCACATGCTACACTTTACACCTACTGCAGTAGAAACCAAATATAGTACATAACAACCTTAGTGCCCACTCAATGTATAGCTTTATTTCACCACTCAGGTAGCAAGACAAGAAACAAATACAATACAATCATACAAGTAAACACAAAAATAACGTTGACAAAAAAATCAACGCAAGCATACACTCAATCAATCAACTCAAAATTAATAACTAAAAATTAATTAAATGATTTCTAGAGATCGTTCAAAGTAGTTTCGCAATAAGGACTTCCAGTCAAGTCTCTCAACCTGGAAGCTCTCTGGCAAGATACAGTTATCACTAACGTTCACGCAGTATTTATTAATTAATGGCAACAAATCTCCATTGAAACAATTAAAGTATTTACAAGTATTATCAGAAAGACACAATTTCCTCAAAAAATTAAATCTTCTATTTGCAATCTTAAGCTCAATCGGAAATTGACCTGAAAAAAATTGACATTGCGTAATTGTGTTTTTATCGAAAGTACGAAATAACTTGCTAAACAATTGAGAATAAGCATTTTCTAGGCTCTGAATCACAGATTTTGACATTTCTACACATTTAGAACCATACAGTAAAATAGGTACGCAATATGATTCAACAAGTGAAATTACTACAGAAGGTGCAGAGTTGCCCCCAATTTTGCTGAAGATAGCGTTAAGTGCCCTAAAAAATTTATGTTACGATTTTGAATATTGATTTTGAAACTTTTAGAAGACACCAAAATTAATCCCAAATAACGTATTTCATTAACCCACTCTATGCTTCTGTTATCAATTATCATATTGATGGCTTAATATTATGTCTAGGACCAATTCTAATGCAGTACCTACCTTCCGTGGTGCTGTGTGACTTGAATCAAGGAAGCAATAATTAGCGTAGTTCCTATATGAAAGTAGACTAGACTAGTAGAGAAGTCTAGTTAATGATTTTCTATTGCTGTAACTTATTGATTGATTAAGTTAATTGACTTACCATGAGTTGTGACTAGATCTGTCTCGAGTGTCACAAGTTTTCTCCCATATCTGTTAACAGCCGTGGTCCAACCCGTGTTATAACATAGGCCATTAGCACCTTCATTACACAATCAATCAATCAATCATCTCTGTTAACAGCCGTTGTCCAACCCGTGTTATAACACAGTCCATTAGCACCTTCACTACACAATCAATCAATCAGTCGATTAATCAATCAATCAATCAATCAATCATATCTGTTAACAGGCGTGGTCCACCCCATGTTATCTTATCCTGACTCACTGACTGCCTGACTGATTGACTGATTGACCGACTGACTGACTAGCTGACTGACTGACTGATTGACGGATTGACCGACTGACTTGTTGACTGACTGACTGATTGACTGCCTGACTGACTGACTGCCTGACAGATTGATTGTGACATTTATAGACGCATTAACTGACTGATTGTTTGGTCTATCGATTGGTTGATGGATTGATTGATTGATTGGCGTACACTTGGAGCAGACTCCACCCAGTGAGCCTTGTTGACTCGAGGCGAGCCACGAGAGACCTAGAACAGAGTCGTCGAACGTTGTGTATGTAAAGAGGTGAACTAAGCAGTAATTGCTCCAGTCCGTCACTGAACTGAAAGCCTACAATAAATAATCATTTCTTAAATGATATGATATAGTATGATATGGTATGAAATGATATGATATAACATGATATGATATGATAGGATTAGGTGTGGTATGGTATGGTACGGTATGGTATGGCATGGTATGGTATGGTGTGATATGATATGATATGATATTAGGTAAGATATGATGCGGTATGTATGGTATGGTATGGCATTTCAAGGCATGACATTACATTATATTACATTACATTATATTATTTATATTATATCATATCAGTGTAAATATATAGCATAATGCACTAACATTGAGCAGATCCTGTGACTTCCAATCGTTCGTCGCCATGTTGTAGTGTTTAACCCCTGCCGCCACCTGGGTGGGTTGATCATGTATCAATAGCTGTCAACAATCAATCAATCAATCAATCAATCGTAGCTATGTTGTAGTGTCTAACCCCTGCCGCCAACTGGGTGGGTTGATCACGTATCAGCAGCTGTCATCAATCAATCAATCAAAAGTTCATTTAAGTCCATGTCTAACACCTGACGACAACCGAGTGTATTGATCGTGCATCAATGGCTGCCTTCAATTAATAAATAAATCAATCAATCAGTCAATCTATCCATCAATCAGCCAGTCAATCAATCAGTCTCTCATTTATTTACTAAGTGTGTCCTGCAATCGATCAATAAATCAATTTTTAATGCTATTTGTGTTGGTATTAAGAAAAGCAAGTAAACGAGATAACGATTAAAAATCAATCAAACAAAGAATTGATCCGACTAAAATAGCCTAACTTATACCTCCTAACCGCTAACCAAAGCTAACACTAACTTACCCCCTTTATCTCAAGCAACCCATGTAAACCCTAACTTACCCCCTTTATCTCAAGCAACCCAAGATATCCCTAACTTACCCCTTTTATCTCAAGCAACCCAAGCAAACCCTAACTTACCCCCTTTATCTCAAGCAACCCAAGCAAACCCTAACTTACCCCCTTTATCTCAAGCAACCCAAACAAACTCTAACTTACCCCCTTTATCTCAAGCAACCCAAGCAAACCCTAACTTACCCCTTATATCTCAAGCAACCCAAGCAAACCCTAACTTACCCCCTTTATCTCAAGCAACCCAAGCAAACCCTAACTTACCACCTTTATCTCAAGCAACCCAAGCAAACCCTAACTTACCCCTTTATCTCAAGCAACCCCAGATAACCCTAACTTACCCCCTTTATCTCAAGCAATCCAAGATAACCCTAACTTATCCCCTTTATCTCAAGCAACCCAAGCAAACCCTAACTTATCCCCTTTATCTCAAGCAACCCAAGCAAACCCTAACTTACCCCGTTTATCTCAAGCAACCCAAGAAAACCCTAACTTACCCCCTTTATCTCAAGCAACCCAAGATAACCCTAACTTACCCCCTTTATTTCTAGCCCTAGGCCAGTCTGGCCTCCAAACTGAGTAGAGGTGAAAATCTCGTTGACTCGAGTAATCACTCCAATCTATATCACAACAAAAACCAGTGGTTCATGATGCCATGGAGCACCATGAAGTTAGTGAAAATATTATAGACAAAATATGAGTATATCATTAAACCATCAATTAAAAAAATTAAATTGAAAGAAACTTCGAACTAACTTTTTTTGTGAAAAGCATAATAAGTTGCGTTACCTTTAATTTGTAAACATAAAACAAATGTGTGTGATATGCAAAATAGTCGTAAAATACAAAATATGTAGATAAAAAGAATTGAACTCTATTTTCCATTAGAATAACATTATTTATTTTAGATGATTCATCTAAGATAGGGCTTCGTCAGTTTGTTAGTCGATTGTGATCAGTGTCGACCCCTTTGAGAACAGCAGAGGCTTCGAAACAGAGAGAAACAGAGAAAAGAAAGAGAGAGAGAGAGAGAGAGAGACTGATAGATAAAGAAAGACAAAAAAGAACTGAAGAGTTAGACAGGGCGAGAGAGTGAGAGAGAGATAAAATGAGTAAGAAAGCGAGAGAGAGAGAGAGAACTAGGAAGAAAGGGAGATGGAGAGAAAATAGTGAGAGAGAAAGAAAGAACTTGAGATAGACCTATATACAAGGATAGAAAGAAAAAGAGAGAGGCCTATATAGAAGGATAGAAGCATAGAGAGAGAGAGAGCGAAGAAGAGAGAGAGAGAGAGAGAGAGAGAGAGAGAGAGACCAGGTAGTTGCTGGTTTGGGATACACTGCCTCGCCCGATGTTCTGAAAGAATCGATAATCAGCCACAAGCAGCACCGAGCAAACCTTAGCATTGCTCGTCTGTCTGCGAGCTCTATCTGTATCATTAATCAATCAACTAATCGATCAATCCATCGCTAAATCAATAAATAAATCGGTAAATTAACCAGTCAACAGGTCAATCAGTTAATCAATGCGTCACTTAATTAAGTAATTAATTAAATAATTACTCAATCATTTAATACAATAAATGAATCAATCAACCAATCAATCAATCCACGGTTTAAGCAATAATTCAAGCGTTAAATTACACATTCAACAAATCAATCAGTCAATCAATACGTCAGTAAATCAATCAATCAATCAACCAACCAATCAATCTATCAATCAATCAATCAATGATTCAATCAAAGTTATAAGGATCTTTCAAGCAGGATTAATGTATAAGTAGTAGAATATGATACCTTAGTGGTAAACAGAAATCGTATAAATGTTGTAGAAAGTACGACAAAAAATTTAACGTTTGTTTTAACTCATCAGGATGGGAGATCAGCAGAGACTAACTTTGAACCACGAACCCTATGACTCGAATTCTAGACGCTTAACCACTGCTCCATGTATTGGGAAATGTTATGTAAAACTTTAGATGAATTAAATACCATCTCTCTCTCTCTCTCTCTCTTTCTATCTCTCTCTGTCTCTATCGCTCTCCCTCTCTCTCTCTCTATCTCTCTCTTTCTATCTCTCTCTCTCTATCTCTCTCCCTCTCTCGCTCTCTCTCTCTTTCTCTGTTGTGTAAGGTAACCTTTAGTACTGGAGAGGTGTAGTGGGTGACTGCTGACACTGTTGTTGATTGAGCCATTGGGATCTGGAGAGGTTTGTGGAGGTACAGCTGTCCTACAGAATGATGATTTGAAGTCAGATGACGAAGATCTCGATGACGATGATGTTGATGCTTCCCTAAGAATAAACACATAATGATTAGGATGCTGAAAGATAAAATCCAACTATAATCAATTAAAGTGCCTAAATAAATGAATCATTCTGATGATTCAACTTCAAGATTATCAGAAATAGAATAAATAGATAAAATACAAAAATATATATATTACTTATATTAATCGTTGTTTACAACGCTGGCAAAATAGCCGTAAAGAAGATAGCCAAATATAACTATCAACAGCAGATAGTTATCAATTAGTAAGAGTAACTTTTGTCGATTGTGCTCTTTACGTAAGCTTACTAGGCCTACGTAGTTAGGCCTATATAGAGAGTTAACTATTAAGTTAACTATTTTACAGTAAAATCTGTCAATAGTAACTATTTTACAGTAAGTTCTTTCATTCTGCCAAAGCAAGCCTAAGCGTTTTATCCAATCAACAGTTTAGATCCATTCATTCTAGATCTTCACTATCGATTTCCATTTACATGTATATCTCGTTTGGCATCAACTCTCTCTCTCTCTTAGTGCACTGCCTACTGGCAGGTCCATGGTACATAACGCCTCCACTCTTCTCTGTCTTCCGACTTCCTCTTCATTTCCACATATGAGTGGGTCTTTAAATCATCTAACATACCTAATTTCGGCCTGCCCCTGCCTCTTTTTCCTTCATCAACTACGCTAGGCTAATTGTCTACTACGCAGATGTATGTATAAAAACCTACACGCTTTGGATTGCACATATTCTTTCCGAAACTTTGTACAAAATTAAAAAGCCAAATGATGGAAGTTTGCTAGATTTATGTTCTCTTCGTCCACGCACATAGATTTAGACATTTAATTATTAGTGTTCTCAGATGATGGTGATGATGACGATGATGATGAAGATGATAATGATAATGATGATGATGACGATGAAGATGATGTTGATGAATTATCAGTGTTTTCAGATGACAATAAAACATGTCTGTAGTTCAGACCTGACGGACATCACGTTCAGCTTGATGATGATGATGATGATGATAATGATGATGATGACGATGATCATGATGATGATGATGACGATGATGATAATGATGATGATGATGATGATGATGATGATGAATTAGTGTTCTCAGATGACAATGGAAGATCGTCAGTAGTTCATACCTGAAGGACTTCACGTCCAGCTTGACCTCGGACTCCTGATAGACCAACATAGACTCGTTGACTTCATCATTTCCGGGACTCCAGTATGGCTGAGCGTCGTCCAACACAACATCAAGACTTTGAGAAATAACTACTTAGGAATTAAATCAATCAGTAGCGTAATTCATAATGTGAAGCTTGCTTGATAGAGGAAGAGATAGGAGTTTTCTGATAAGGAGGAATTCATTGGTTCAAATCAGAGCAGGGTCTTACTTGTGAGTATCAGTGTTACTGTACTGGAAAAAGTGGCGATGTCGGTAAGATACTCGACTGCGGATCAGTGTGTGCGGGGTTCGAATCATGGGCTAGCACGTCACTGACTTCGCTTTAGAGTGAGGAAACTGACGTTAATATTAGCTTTTACCAATAGCTTTTACTTGCAGGCACGGGATATAAATATAATTGTACCGCTGTCTAGCTTTATTTTGTCACATATTACGCCATACTGTTAATCCTAAATTATTATACCGTTAGGTTTAAATTGAGTAATTTGAACAAGTGAATCAAATTGCATTCTCAAGTCTAAGACACATATTATGTCAGATAAATCTTTAATTCGAACAATATAATTATCATGCTATAGGGTGATTGAATAACATTCTGACTGGGATAGTTTTTGATTGTTCAATCGATTGAATGAATTATTGCATGGATTATTGATTTGTGTCACTTGCCTCAACGTATATCGTATCATTACGTGTCTTTATCACAGCGATCATACTCTCCCCCTCCCAGTATACAAAGCTCTTCATAGTGCGGGGTTCATCTACAAGTACACAAAGCTCTTCATAGTGCGGGGTTCATCTACAAGTACACAAAGCTCTTCATGGTAATCATGTAGAGCACTCAAAAGATCAACAAGTTAATTTATTCAAAAAGGCTATGCCTTATCCAAATCTTAATGTAGCCTCGAGTCTGAAAAGGCTATGCCTTATCCAAATCTTAATGTAGCCTCGAGTCTGAAAAGGCTAGGACTTTTTCGGTGATTCTACATATAGCCAACCTCAGTCCTTAACTAGGCAAGTTTCCTCTTGCAATACGAGCAGCTTACGGTTAGTCTATGCCTTTTAACTCCGGACACAACTTGGGAAGTAAATAATTAATTAGAAAAATAGGAATAATTTTGAAGAGAGTGATAAGCTTGCCTTCCAGAAATCCTTCATAGAACGTAGTGGATTTAATGAGCGGTAGAGTTCTATTGTTAGACATCACTACGGTCTGGAAATCTGTCGCTAGTATACCCTTGTGCTCGAACAGGCGCAGTCTGAAATACCTGAATATCAACAAAACTCTTGTTACATATTCACTCGGTAAATAAGTTCAATATCGCTGTGTCATTGGAGAACATATGAGAACATATTTAGAAAGTGACTTAGTGACTGATTAAACTTGGGTTTTTCATACACAAGCTGCTCATGAAGTAGGCCTACGTATTAACTGTTCAGAAGGCCTCCTTGAATTAAATATTAGACGCTATGTTGCCAATATTTATATATAATACAAACCGCCATAGTGTACAGATATTATAGAACCCCCAATTTTAGTTAGCTCAAAGAACAGTTAACTGACATGGCAAATTTCAAATACAGCTAGGGCTTTCACCAAATGCTATCTGGTGAATTATGTGAATTAACAACTTTCAAATAACGTGGTGGGCGCTATCTGGAGAATTATGTGAACTAACAACACTCATGTAAGGTGCTGTTATCTGCTAAGCTTTTTGTATTGACCAGAGATGAAACGCAGAATCACTGCATGACAGCAGTAACATTGAGAGAGGTTTGACGTACTAAAGAGCATGCACTTTAGGTTCATTAAACCTGGCTAGGCCTTTCAGTCAGCTAAGAACACTGCTGAAGTTAATGTAATACTGTACTTCATTCTGTCCCTCTTATTTAAAGCTCTAGAAAAAGCTCAAAAATCAGCAAATCAATAATCTTTGTGATAATCTCAATCAAGCCTTATAGAGATGAGTTATCCTCACCTGCCCAGGGCGGAGAATGAAACTCTTTTCTCCGCCTCGTTGTCGCTCTCGTCCAATGAGTGCTTCTCAGTTAACCAGTGGGCGGTGCTTCTCCTGGTCACGTGATGATGAGTCAATGTGACGTCATCAGGGTTCAGCCAATCGTATCGTTGCAGAAATGCGTTAATATTATTTATATTGATATTTGAAATTCCTGAATATAATAAAACATATTATAGAACATTTTTAAATGTGCTAGCATGACAGATGTAGTTATCCGACGAATCTAAAAAATAACGTTATCTCACTAGAGAATGAAAATTACTGAAGATATATTGAGGTGTCTACTAAATATCTTAAAAGTAGAGGTTTAAGATTTCTAGTAGACACCTATCTAGAAAGACCTGTGTCTTCTATGAGACTTAAGAGAGGTGTCTTCTAGAAATCTTAGGAGAGGTGTCTTTTAGAAATCTTAAATGAGGTGTCTTCTAGAAATCTTAAGAGAGGTGTCTTCTAGAAATCAAAAAACCTGAACTTTTTATTTTTTATGAACTGTACAAGTCCCAAACAGCAACGGTTAACGTTTATTAAAGAATATTAGTGCTGAGACTATTAATTAATTTGTGGAAAACTAGATAGAAAACTGGAATTAATTTTGTTAGTGGTAGTGTTTAAGGATATCTAAAAGATGGCATGTAACATAATCTTAAATGAACTTTAAGAAATTTTTGTGAAAATGACAAAATTGAACAAATAAGTTAGAAAGTTATCTATACAAAGGAGGGAAGATATAAAACAGAGATAATATAAATTCTCAACATGATCACGCTGTTGAACAGTGAGGCAACGAGAGAGAGAGAGAGAGAGAGAGAGAGAGAGAGAGAGAGAGATAAAGAGAAAAGTGAAAGCTTCAATATAGTCGAATGTACTACAGATACAGATTAATCGTAGTTCTAGAACTCGTTAGATAAGTAGCCCCCCCCACAGTTAAAATTTAAACAAATGGAAAAGTCCCAACTAGGGTTGACTGATGATATGATGTGTGACAGAGGGGATTTGAGACAGTCTAATTGTATCCCGACACTAGTTAAACTGGGTTTCAAGGGAAGATGATGATGATGATGATGATGATGACGACGATGATGATGATGATGCTGATGTTAGATAAGTACAGTTACCAAGGTTTAGTCAAACCAACCTGAGCACAATGAGCAGCTGACTAGAACACAAACAAACAGAGATCTTAGGTGCTGATGGGGTCCATATCTCGAAGCCATTTTGAAATCTGCAAGTCTAAATTTTATATTATAATAATTTCCACAGTATCTCTTGACCTCTATTTAACAAACAACATCACTTTAAAAAGCAATGCTTCAGAGAGATGAAGCTTTAATTTAATCCTTTTGTTTTCGTTTAAATTTAATTTAAATTCCATGTGTCTTCACTAACGTTGACTAGTTAGTCACCATCATCAATATCTGAAAAATTAATAAATCAGTAGTTCAGATCTAAATGTATAGCTGCACTGTAATCTATTGTTATCTATAGATGATATATCTCACACTGCCTGTACTAGATGTAGATCTGTCTCTGTTTCTGTCTCTCTCTCTATCTCTCTCAATCTCTCTCTCTCTCTCTCTCTCTCTCTATCTTTCTCTTTCTAGTGTTCTCCCAAGCGCTATAGGTCTAAATTACATATTCCTACTCACATGCTGCTTTTCATAAAGAATACATATCGATTAACAAGTTAATCCCTTCACAAATGGCTATGCTTATCCACACCTTAATGTAGCCTATAGCTTAATAATAATATGGCTTCTGAGGTGGTTTCCCATTGTTATCCTCAGATAAGTCTATTACAGAAATATTTTACGCTCAGGGTCAGATAAAGTTGAATACAGAACACTTTGTCGCTCGTCTTAGATGCTAACTAATGTTAACTAATGTTAACGTTAGTTTCCTCACTCAAAAGCGACATCAGTGATGGGCGAGCCTGAACCCCGCACATGCTGATCCGTGGTCGAATATCTTATCGATATCGCCACTGACTCCAGCCAGTTCTGTCACTAACACAAAATGTTAGTACTGTCACTAAAGCTACGAACTTCTCTCATATTCAAATCTTCAGTGAAGGTTTCACCTGTAGAAAATATGTATGGGATAGTTTTCCATTAGCTACTTCAGCTAATGCTTAGTAGGCCTATAGCTTCTATGAAAAGCTTGGATAAGTTAATTGATAGATTCTTTATTGACTCTATCCACAACCGGGGTTAACACTGATCTAACATAGGCCTAGGCCTACTCTTATTGCAAACATTACTATTAGGCAAATATTAGTTTTATCTCCACCTTATAGCTACAGAATTAAATATTGTTATTTCATAACGAATGGAGTGAGATTTAAAATAGTAAACAATGTCTGTGGCTCAGCGTTGCCTAGCAACTCAAAGAACGCCGGCTAACCCCTAGATAGGCTGTGTGGAGCTTAATCAATGAGGCGTGACTGAGAGATAGAGCGAGAGAGAGAGAGAGAGAGAGAGAGAGAGAGAGAGAGAGATAGAGGGAGAGAGAGAGAGAGAGAGAGAGAGAGAGAGAGAGAGAGAGAGAGAGGGAGAGAGAGTGAGAGAGATTGAGAGAGAGAGAGAGATTGAGAGAGAGTGAGAGTGAGTGAGAGAGAGAGAGTGAGAGTAAGAGTGTGTGTGAGAGAAAGAGAGAGAAAGAAAGAGAAACAGAGAGAAACAGAGAGCGAGAGAGAGAGAGAGAGTGAGGAGACAGACATACAGAGAACTAATCATAGAATTTGACGTAGATCGACACCCGGCTCAGTAAGATCAAGAGATGAATGTTCATTAACATTTAATAGTTCATTTTGTGGTTTTTAAAGTTGATTTTCTGGAGCTCAAAGTCTTAAAGCATGAACTACTGCCACCTGTTGAGTGTATTCACACATATTTTCAACCTTCTCTTGTCAAATGTTCATTATTGAAAGGTCGTGAGTCATGACACATATCACAATTTTTTTAGAACATAATATATTTATGTATGGACAGCATGCAATATTGTCGTGGACGAGAGTAGCTCTGTTTAAGTCGTTGCTGTTATTGTCACACATGAACACTGTGGAGATTATAAAATAGATTTAGTATCAAATTAATTTTTCGAATCACGTACATATATAAAATATTTAACTTGCTGTACAAACGGCTACGCCAATACTCTCTTAACTCAGAGGTACTCTGTTTGAATCTTGAGCTGTTCTTGAGCGGCTTCGTGCCAAATACCCTTAAGAGTTTAACAGAGAGAATTCTCATTAGGGAAATACTTATTGAACGAGTCAACCAATACGAGCAATATTCGTACAGATCTTTCACTTAGAATATAACGAATTCATACTTGTCTAGTGCTTTCAAAGCACACCCACTACTAAAAACTACCACTTAACCTTAGGAGACGGTAAATTAAAATCATCTACAATATCTGCACTGCTCACCCTCTCATCGAGGATTATTGCTCTGATTCTGAACGTTATTTACAGTTGCTCTCTTTCTCTCTTAGTGCACTGCCTACTGGCAGGTCCATGGTATACAGCACCTCTACTCATCTTTAGCTTCCGTCTTTCTCTTCGTGCCCACAAAAAAGGGGATCTTTAACGAGACTATTGCATCTTTATTTCAAAGATGCAATAGTCTTGTGGGTTAAATAGTGTGGAAACATCATATCTATTTTAATCTCATGAAATGTTAAATGGCTGATCCTGAGATGACATTGAAGCACCTGGGTTCGACTCTCTGGTCAACTGAGAAGAGACAATGACAATGTCAACGTACCGCGGATTCATATCAAAGACTTGCTATTTAATAATGACGATGTACTGATTATTTTACCATTCAATTGACATTGTTGTCTTTGTGAAGTCAACCATAGTGCTACAGCTTAGCTAAACGGCTAAGCCTCTCCTCTCTTAACTCATAGGTACTCTGTTTGAATCCTGAGCTGCGCTTGAGCGGCTTTGTGTCCGATACCCTTCAGAGTTTAACAAAGAGAAATATAATTATAGACGGCGGGATTAGCGCACATGGTTTAGTTGCGCGTCAATTATCGAAGTTAAGCTGCATCGACCTCGGTTAGTACTTTGTGGGTGACCACCTTGGAAGACCGAGTGTTGGTAAAAGCTTAGGAAGGAAAAATCCCAGGGTGATGGAAGGTTATTCTTAAATCCGCTCCGGCTGCAATTGATGCGCCATCAAAAGGCAACGATTACTAATAACCATGGAGAGGAAGGAGGAAATGGGTCTTAAACAAGCATCTGTGCTTCCTGACCCAGTGTGCCGTTATGTTATGTTTAATTAGAGAAATACTTATTTAATGCGCTAATCATTACGAGTAATATTCGTAGAGATCTTTCACTTAGAATATAACTATTGATAATGTTGCATGTTGACGCTATCAATACCAAGGCATAAATTGGTTTGTTCTTAGAACCTAACAGTATGAGAATAACATTGACTTGATCTCACACAATGACATAGTGGTGTTCAGTTATATGCAGAAGTTCAGCTTCGTATTCGAAGCAAAGCATTTCAGTAATCAAAACATTGCAAAATATCAGAATAACTCAGAGTTAATTCAATATGACTCTGACTTGCCAAATTTAAAATTCTTTTTTACTTTTATATTTAGAATTTGATGATTTTCCATTGACTTCAGCCCCTCCTGTAGTACTTTGGTATCAAGGCTTAAACAAGGCTAACTGTAGGTTCTGTTAAAGTCTATACTGCAGCTGTTGGGACAGACAGAAATTATAATGAGCAAGCAATCAGTAAATACATATAGACAATACGCAAGAGCGATTGGTCCGCAAAACGTATCAAAAGATGACATCCTCATCTAGGGATAATATCCTCATCTAGGGATGACCTCCTCATCTAGGGATGACCTCCTCATCAAGGGATGACCTCCTCATCAAGTGATAACATCCTCATCTAGGGATAACCTCCTCATCTAGGGATGACCTCCTCATCTAGGGATGACCATCATCTAGGGATGACCTCCTCATCTAGGGATGACCTCCTCATCAAGGGATAACATCCTCATCTAGGGATGACCTCCTCATCTAAAGATAACATCCTCATCTAGGGATGATTTCCCAATCTAGGGATAACATCCTCTTCAAGGGATGACCTCCTCATCTAGGAATGACCTCCTCATCTAGGGATGATCTCCTCATCAAGGGATGACCTCCTCATCAAGGGATGACCTCCTCATCAAGGGATGACCTCCTCAGCCAGGGATGACGTCCTCAGCCAAATATGACGTCCATGATATCATCCCTGGATGAGGAAACGGTCATGAAATTTATATTACTTGTATTATTATTAATATTACAATTATTTATTATTTATTTTTTTTACCCCGGTGTAAAGAACCTGAAGTTTGATAAAAGCGATTCAAGCAATTCGAGCTGAATCGCCGCCCGGCTACTCGAGGTCATCAATCGGCTTAAAAGAATTGTTGAAGCAGACTGCATTAAATCTTTGCAAAGTCATGGAAAGCCTTTGCCAAAGAAAAGATGTCTCTCGCTTATCGCCGGTTTGCTCTGCAATAAGTCTGCCTATGCCATTAATGAAGTCAACTCCTTCGGGAAAGAGTTGACTTTATTATTATTATTATTATTATTATTATTATTATTATTATTATTATTATTATTATTATCAAGTTGATAATTAAAAATATTCAACATCAACAAAATATTTAAATATAATAGAGTCATTTATCTTATAGAATTATTTTATAATTCTTAGTTTTACTGTCATTCTTATTTCGGACTTATTATTATTATTAATGCCCTGGGCTGTAACGGGCCCTGGGCTAAAAAATAAGATAAAAGAGACTTTATTTAATTAAAAGTTTTTAAAAAAGCGATTAAAATAATTCCTCTGGACTCTGGGAAGCCGCTTTAGCCAAAGTGCCACTGAAGCAGACTGCATTGAATCGCTGGAGAGCAATAGACAGTCGCTGCCACAGAAAAGATTTTTCGCGCTTATCACCAGTAATGGCGCTGGTCCTCCTGCCTATTTCGTCAATAAAGTCTGATGCGAGAGAGTTGATGGGCCCCAGGGTCTCAAAGGCAATAGGCATGAAGATATAGTTGCCAGATATTTCGGCATACTTCAGAGTTTTCCTATTAGCCGCGGCCTCTGCTGCAGCACCAGCAGCAGCGCAAGAAAGGCCGAGATTGCTTACAGAGAAAGTGTCCGTAACAGTGACGTCCCAGCTAACACACTTCCCCTCTGCCCATGGAATTTGAGAGACACCGTCTGGACGTTTACCATCAGTGCGGATCAATCCCAGGGGCTCTTTAATGGCTGGGATATTCGCTCGACTCAGGGCGCGCCAGATCAAGTCGTTTATGAACTGATGTCTGCTGATTCTGCCGGCACTACGCTTGCACGACAGGCCGTGAATGCCTAACGCATTGACTGAGACACCACAAATGCAGTTGTGTGGCTCACATAAGGTAGTGCCCAGACGAAGACCGGCGGCGACTCTGACTGCTTCGTCGTCCAGACGGAGGCCGCATGATGAGATTGGTAAAGCCTTGATCCAGTCTCCACTATGGGGGGGGGGCGACACTGCGAGCAGCCGCGCCTTTTCTTGTGGCAAAAGCGGCTTCGCAAGGAGTTCCGTGTGCAAAGCAGTAGTGACCTTTGAGTCCCAAGCCTTCATGCTATTAGCCATCATACCGATTGGAGGTTCGGATGTGGACAGAGCAGTCCAAATGCCCTGAATCCTGGATATCTCCAAGTCGGGAATTTGAAAGAATCCGGAAAGGATTGAATCCTGTAGAACGCCAGTCCCCGCGGCTAAAGCCAAAAAGGCAGAAGGTGCCAGCGACGAGACAGAGTGTATACCCAATCCTCCGTAGCATATTGGCAGGCTAGCCTGAATCCATTGAGCTTCGTTAACATCAATATTAACGATGCTACTGAGCGACTTTCGCATGATGGAATCATAATTCTGCAATGCTGGATGACCCGCACATGGAGAGGCACGCAATATGTATATGAGTTTTGAAGAACCTACACAGCTCCGCAATATCGTTAGAGCGTCGTGTGCGGAGATGAGCTTCAACCGGCTCGCGGCTCTCTCTAGTTTAGAGCACTGAGTATTGAGAGCCAAATCCATAGCTTGACCCGTCTGCAATGGAGCTCCAAGTAGACTGGCTTCGACAGGCTTTACACGAATGATATTATATTATTATTATGATTATTATTATTATGATGTATTATTATGATTATTATTATTATATTATTATTATATTATATATTATGAGTATGATGATTATATTGTTATTATTATTATTTTTTTTTTTACCCCGGGTGAAAGACCCTGGGGTTTGATAAAAACGATTCGAGCAATACGTGCTGAATCGCCGCCGGCTACTCGAGGTCATCATCGGCTTAAAAGAATTGTTGAAGCAGACTGCATTAAATCTTTGCAAAGTCATGGAAAGCCTTTGCCAAAGAAAAGATGTCTCTCGCTTATCGCCGGTTTGCTCTGCAATAAGTCTGCCTATGCCATTAATAAAGTCAACTCCTTCGGGATTCATCGGGCCCATGGTTTCAATAGCCACCGGAACAACTTCATATCCTAAGGACAGATCACGGTATTTATCCAACTTCCTAGAGGCGGCATGAACAGCAGCACCACCGGCTGTGACTGAAGTCGTATTCAGGTAGGAGTTTGCCATAGTGTCAATGACCGTGACGTCCCAAACGGCACATTTACCGTTGCACCAGGGCACTAAAGGCATGCCGTCCGGACGCTTGCCGTCTGATCTGGACAACCCACTTGGCTCCTTAGAGGAAGGGATGCCTGCTCTCGAAAGTGCTCGCCATATTATGTCATTTAAATTGTGATGGCGAGACATTCTACCTGAGCTTCGTTTGCAGGAGAGACCGTGGAGACCTAAAGCGTCGACTTCATGACCGCAGGGGCACATGTGAGGCTCGCAAGTTTTCGCCCCTAAACGGAAACTAACAGCTACTCGAATCGCCTCATTGTCTAAAAATAGCCCACAAGAAGCAACAGGGAGAGCGTGAAGCCAGTCGCTGCTTCTTTTAGTTGATACAGCTAGGAGTCGTGCTCTGTCTACTGCATTGGACTGGGATTCTAACAGACTGTTATAAATCCGATCCACTATAGGACGGTCCCATGATTTCTGGCTACTGACTGAGGTAGAAGGTGGAGCACTGGAGGTGAGGCTTTTGGACCAAACTGACAACGCAACGTCAATGGAACTATCGGCAGAAAGGGGCACTTATGAAGGATGGCGTCTTGCAACTGCCTCGTTCCCATCGCTGATGCCAAGAAGGCTGAACGCGCGATATGGGAAACAAGACGAATTCCAAGACCACCCATGCTCACCGGTAGACTGGCTTGCTGCCACTGCAAATCAGACAAATCTGCGTTGATAACGGCGCACAAGCATTGCCTAAGAGCCTCGTCGTAGTCTAAAAGCCGCGGATTAGAGAAGCTCGGACTAGAGCGCAGAACGTGCATAAGTTTAGGTGCACTTAAAGAAAAGCGAAGGATTGTTAAAGCATCATGAGCGGCTAGCGACTTCAAGCGCGATGCTGTACGTTTGAGGTCTTCAAGGCGACTGGATAAAGCGGTGGTAGTAGCTTCTTCTCCAGAGAGTGGCGCGCCGAGTAGAGAACTATGGGATAGGCACATTGGCACAAATGATGACAAAACTGAGTTGCCCGGAGATTTGCAAACTGATGATATGACTTCGCACTTGGTACGATTCAACTGAAGCCCAAATTCTTGGCCTCTGTCGATGATAGTCCGTACATCATTTGCAATCGACGACTCGCAACCACCTAGAGTAATGTCATCTAGGTATCCCACCGTGAGATCGCTAGAGAGAGAAGTAAGGAGAGGGTGAATAGTCAAGCAAAACAGCATGGGCCCTAAGGGATCCCCTTGTTGGACTCCTTCCTGTGACTCAATGCACCAGTCTCCGAACTTCAACCACGAAGGGCTTGAGTAAGCTAGATGGCAGAAACTATACAGCTCTGGTATCCTGTGATGTATTTCGCTGAGCATTCGTGATCTACTCAAGCAATTAAAAGCATTACAGAAGTCTAGCTTTACCACGAAGTGATCAGCTGGCATTGACTCAGCGAAACGGCGAGTAGCGTGAACAGCTGCCTCACAGCCACCTGGAATACCAGCTCCAAGTTGAATTGGGCTCAAGTATTCGCTGAGAGCAGATACTGCATAGCGATTTGCGCATTTAGCGGCTAAACGACGCCAAGTGTAACCCACTGCAATGGGGCGAATGCCGCCAGATTTCTTATTGAGTGCGAAGAGTTTACCACCAAACAGCACCGGTTGGACCTCAGGGGGGCAAACACCTCTAAGAAGGAGATTCACGAAAGAAGTCAAAGCGGTCAAAAATGTCCCAGCCGACTCTCTACAAGTCACAAGCTCCAGAAGATGCTGAGGGCGAAGGCCATCAGGACCACCTGCTGAGCCTGCTGGAAAGCTACGTACAGCTTTGACAACATCCTGCTCTGAGACTTGAATGGGCGGAGTCTCCATTGAGTCCGGAAGGGGTGCCATTATACTGCTACTAGCTGCGGGTGGGTGCTTGGCCTTCAGGATATTGAAAGTGTTTAAATTGCATTGTGCTGGACTTTCGTCTGAACAGAGGATGCGCACAGCTGCCGAAACATTTCCATCTTCCATTTTGGACCTGACTGCTGAGGCACGGGAGTCATGAGAATGATGAGCTCTTTTAATTCTTTCTACGACCGGCTCAGTGGGAGCACTAGTACCTAGGCCCTCCAACCTTTTCTTAATTAAAGAGCTTAGATTATGCCTTTTACCTGTGCGAGCAGGGACTTGCAAAACCGAAGATGCGAAAAGCAACAAATCTGACCAGTATGATAAAACTGAGGGATCGCTTTCGATCTTACGGAAGGCATCAATCAAGGCTGCTGAACAAGCAGGTCTGGCTGATTTGGGAATGTGTTTTATTGTTGGTCGCGACAAGCAGGGATGTTCAAGAATGAGCGGCTGAGAGGAAAATGAATTGCGAGATAAGTTAGCAGAATTGGGAGCAGCAGTGGGAGGAGAACTCTGTCTAGCCGAACCAGAGTCGCAGCTCCGATTCCTGATCTTATTCCTTATATCAGAAACTGCAAGACCTGGTTGCGAAGCTGCCGCCTGTGCGGAGATCTGCAAGGGAGGTTGGTTGGAACCCGGGCAACGATTATCCAATGGGCCATGAAGATGGACCTTTCCGTCTCCCGAATGAAGCTGACGTTGAGCTAGACACACCGAACAGATGCCAGTTTTCTTGTTGGCAGTCTGAGACAGTGGCCAAGTCTGTCTGGCAGGCATGTGGCAAACACGGCATAGCAAGCGAGAGATAAAAGAATTACAACTGGAACACTACTGCAAATAGCTGCAGTCCAATAGTCCAATGCAGGTGAAAACTAAAGCATAATGCAGATTTAATAAAAGGTAAAATAAGCCGAATGCGCACAAAAGAATAGAAATAAAAGGGCCTGGGCGTACAGGGATATATATAAAAGCAGTATGACAAAAGACAAAGTGACAAAATTAGCAGAAGTGAAGAAAAACGATAAAAAGTGCTAAAGAAAAACACAGGTGTGCGTAAACAAACTAACCACCTCGAGCGCCTCTAGCGAAATTATTATTATTATTATTATTATTATTATTATTATTATTATTATTATTATGATTATTATTATTATTATTATGATGATTATTATTATTATTATGATTATTATTATTATTATTATTATTATTATTATTATGATTATTATTATTATTAAAACTACCGCCCACACGCTAATGTATCGGAAGACTAATTAGAGAAAACATTTAACACAAATTAGACCTCAAATTAGTCAATGTTATTAGTAATTCAGTCAGAGTATTCAATCAAAACATTTCATCACAACGCACCGCTATACAATGCATTGCATAGCTGATGCGAGTATGGTCCATAGCAAGATTTTCATTGTTTTTTAAAATCAAATTATCGGTAACTCTTTGTCCTAACCTTCTCTACAAACTCAGTTCCGTTAAAACGAAGTCTTGGAGGTATAAGATATTCGCCAGAGGTCGATTTGAAGTGTTGACTGCTAGAATGTTCACCAGAGGGCCACGTGTTGTTTTCAGAAGCATAGATATCAGAAGGCTGAATCTTGCTCAAAAGTCTTTCTATGAAGTCCATCAAGTACATCATATCCTCGCTGATCCTGTGGAAAACTACTGGACGTTCACTTATACACCGCTCTGTCATGTCCTGAATGAATGAATGAATAAATAAATAAATGAAAGTGTTAGTTAGTGAGTGTGTGAGTGAATGAGTGAGTGATATAGGCCTATATATATATATATATATATATATATATATATATATATATATATATATATATATATATATATATATATGCATATTATACATATCATATCATATCATTGTGACACTTCGTACATTAGATGAAACCACAGATGCAACATTCTCATTTCTGCCATTTGTAAAATTTCGAACGCTTCAAATGTTCAATTTTTAGTGCCCAATACTCCATACTATACTTCACTACTGACATTACCACAGAGCTCTAAAATTTGCCTTTCAATCTTTGTGGTATTCTCCTATCATTCCACTTTGTCCACCCAGCCTGAATCCTACAAGTTACCTCCTTTCCAACTTCCCATCATCCTCTATTATAGATCCCAAATACTTAAAGTAGGTTACCTTCCTTATCTCCACCCCGACTTATTACTCTATTTCCTTTTATCATCTCATCCTTCCATCTACACACCAAATGCTCAGTTTTTTCATATTCATGTAGATTTTCAATTAGAATTTATTTCACTTGTACTTCAGGTTTATTTCGATTGCCTAGTTATTTTGCAATTTGTATGATTGAGGGGAGGTCAACTAGATAGGTTACTTGTGACCTCTTTGACGGCCTTGTTTTTGTATGTCACTGTATATTTTGAGTGTATCGAAATAAAACATAGTTCTCTCTCTCTCTCTCTCTCTCTCTCTCTGATCCTCAGTACTTTACTTTCCAGTACCTCTTTCGCTTTATCCAACATCTCGCTTACTTTCTCCACAGTGCTCCTACTATCACCAGATCATCTGCAAATAGCATGCACCATGGGGCCTCCTTAATAACTCCCTTAAGCAACTAATCCATAATCAATAAATGAATAAGGACTTATCAGCCTGCGTCATTTACTGTCACATTGCTTTCTTATAATCCTTAAGAGTTTAAGTATCTATATTTGTCAGACAATCAAGAAACCATTCATAAATATTAAAATAAAATAATCACAACACCGTTTGTATTTTAAAAAGAATAATAATAATAATAATAATAATAATAATAACAATAATAATAATAATAACAATAATAATAATAATAGCCTAATAATAACAACAAACTAAGTGAAATAAAGTGAAATGATCAACTACGTTAATATCTATCACTTTTAATATAAAAATTTTAGATATTGTTATAGAATTTTTTAAGATTTTTAATAAAACAGTTTTTAATAAAACTTTCTTAGCAAATTGAAATTAGATCAGATTATTAATTAATTAGATTATTAATTCATTAGATTATTAATTCATTAGAATATTAATTATATTATTAATTAATTAGATTATTAGTTGAAATTAGATCAGATTACTAATTAATAGAATTCTGGAACAACCTCGCAGACTCCATAGGGTTTCCTGTATTTGGGGTACCACGAGGACTCTCGTTGATACCTAAGGTTTTCTGGTCGCATATTGGACGCTTTGATTGGTGGCAGAAAAGTTTCTCGTCCATGATTATCTCGAGTATCCACCATGTGGCCTCCAACCAGGGCCAGGCATCTGGCAGTCTTCAAGTCCTCCGCTGTTTGCAAAGTAAAAGCAGCGATAAGCATTGTATAAATACCAAGTATTAATTTATAGGTGGACTGTGGCGGAAGCCAGTGGCGAAGTCGGTAAGACACTCGACCGCGGGTCAGTATGTGCAGGGTTCAAATCCTGGGCTCGCCCGTCACTGACATCGTTTTCGGGTGACGAAGCCGACGTTAAGATTAGCTTCACCAGCTTTTATGTGACAATCTGTCTGACTAGTTGATGGATTAATTAATTTTAAGACAAACGATTATTTGTGGATTTGATCTAACTATAAATTGATTGATTTCTTAATTGATCGATTGGCTGATTGATTGCGTGATTGATTTATTTATTGCTACTCACCCTGCCCATTACTAAAGCACTTAGGATGTTTGACGAGCGCCTCTGTGACTAGCCTCTTTAGCGCCTCCCTGGTCAGCACCACCGCCTGCCCCGCAGCATAGTGGCCTCCTGGGATGAGGTAGGTCTGGCCCCCTGGTGGGTACAGAGCGTGGCCGTAGATCTGAGGTCTGCTGGAGTTACACTGAGACAGGTAGTAACGCATGTTGTCCATCATTATGTACGTGTCAGGATCTGACTGAACAATCATTCAATGATCGACTTATTTCCTTCTCTAAGTATTCTCTCATATTTAAATTGGCTTAGAATTGTGACAAACCTGTGCTCTGATAAAAAAAAAGCTAAACAGCTAAGGTTAACGTCAGCTTCCTCACTCGAAAGCGATGTCAGAGACGAGCGAGCCCAGAATTTGAACCCCGCACATACAACTCCGCGGTCGAGAACCTTTCCGACGTCGCCACTGGCTCCAGCCGATACTTAGCTGAGGAGACTAGTAAAAGAATAGTCTAGACTGATAGAATAGTAGTGAATAGTCTTGCGAAAAATATGCAGGTTGAGTTAGATCAACAGTTGATCAGAGGCAAGTATTTCCAAAGAGAAGATTAAAATTTTAAATTCATAATTCACGCTGATACTGAGGCAATACTAAGCAAGTTTTCCTACAGTGGAATTTACGCTTTAGCACTTTTAGTTTAGTTGAGCAACGTTTTAATTATTTCTTCATTGATATTATTTAATCGTGAAATAAGCAATACCTTTATCAGCACTAACACGCTTTTAAGACGATTTTTTAATTGCTCCCGTACAGTTAAAATTATTCTGTTTAAAACGTACTGTTTATGTTTCTACGATATTGCACTCTGGTCCAAGTTTAAAGTGTTTTCTTTAAATAAATTTCGTTCATGTTATAATAGATGTGTCAAACGGTTCTTTGGTTTCAAAAGGTAGGATAATTTATCTACCATGTTGCAGTTATGTAGCATTCCTAGTTTTGATACGATTATATATAACTCTAAATGTGTGTATAATCAGTGTGTTAGTAAGTGTGAAAGTGCACTAATTAATTGTTTTAGGTTGTGATTTTTCCATTTTAGAACTATAATATCTGATTTTACGAGTGTTTACCTGATTTTATGGGTGTGCTGTATTGTGTGTCTTGTGTGCTTTGTGTGGGTCTTGCTGCCTGATTTCTAATTCTAAATAAATAAATAAATAAATAATATTATTAGGTTTGGAACCGATTTTACGATTATTGAAGTTGTATTCGTTATTCGTTCGTTTATACATGCATAATTCTAACTAAATTAAATTAGTGAGAGTTTTAATTTAATATAATATTTGTCGACATTATTTAAGGGACATTATTGTATTTTCTATTTTTCTTTTATTTGTTTATATTTAATTTATATTATTATTATTGTTTTTATTATTATTATTATTATTATTACAGTATTATTAATATTTATATTTATATATTATTATTTATATATATATATTATATTTATATTATTATTATTTATATTTATATATATTTATATTTATCTTTATATTTATATTTATGTTTATATTTTATTTATATTTGTATTTTCTTGAACCGGGCTGTGGATATACTCAAATTCAAATTCGGCTCTATTATGAACTAAATATTTGTCTACTAAAAGCAACCATTTGTCAGTAAATCAGTAGGGGACCTTTAACGATAATTTAAGTTTAACATGCTAGGATTCAATTTCAAGCATCCAAAGATATTAAAATGGTTTCGTGCCTATATCATGGACATGCAAAAATGAGATATCGCTAGCAAGAAATACCTCAAGGTCTGACAGCGAGTTAAAAGAATTCACTAAAAGCTGTTCATCGGAGCGTAGAGCCAAATGTACGTCCAAATTTTTACTCATCTGCAAAGTTGATATCCAGGCGAAAAAATAGAATTTGCTCTGAGGTTGAGAGGATGTTTATTCTATTCGTCGAAATGCCTCTTATATGCATTGTGTAATTTATTAGAAGTGCGAGTCAATTCTATTGTGTAGCTCTTTCTGCTGTTCAGCTTCTTTGGTTTGTAAGCATGAACCTGCATGGTACCCCGCTACTCGTTTAATAATAGGCATGATATACTGAAAATTTATGCTTTAGTGCGCAGAGGACTTTTAGCTTTTTAGGACGTCAACGCTTAAATAGAAATTTATTGAATGCCCACTGTCTCTCTCTCTCTCTCTCTCTATCTCTCTCTCTCTCTCTTCAGTGCACTGCCAAGTGGCAGGTTCAAGGTACATATTCATGCTCAAAGACTGCATTCTCGCTTCATAAGAGCACTCCTTAGATCAACTAGTTAATTTCTTCATAAAGTCTATGCCTTATATCTATACCTTATGTGTCCTATAGCTTGGGAAAAGTATGACTTCTGAGGTAGTTTCCCGTAGCCTTCCTCAGTTAGATGGATTAATTACCATTAATCATGGGGGGGGGGGGATATTTCATTGTCAGTGGAATGCCCACTAAAAGCAGACAAACTGGCTCACTCTATATTGGGCTATTAGTTAAGAAATCTACAGTTAAAGGTATCCTTCAGATATAAACAATTTAGCACAATCCAGTGGTATAAACAATTAACACAACCTACTGATATAAATAATTAACACAATCTAGTTTCAAAAACAGTTAACACATTCTACAAGATATAACAGTTAACACATTCTACAAGATATAACAGTTAACACATTCTACAAGATATAACAGTTAACACATTCTACAAGATATAACAGTTAACACATTCTACATGATAAAACAGTTAACACATTCTACAAGATAAAACAGTTAACACATTCTACAAGATATAACAGTTAACACATTCTACAAGATATAACAGTTAACACATTCTACAAGATATAACAGTTAACACATTCTACAAGATATAACAGTTAACACATTCTACAGGTACACATGTATAACAAAAATTAATAAGACTAATTTCTTTTAAAATTGCCCTGGGTTGTATAAGGCCCTGGGTTAAAATATAAGATAAAAGAAAGACTTTATTTAATTAAAAGAAAGATGACAAATATTTAAAACAGTGATAAAACCTTGATAAAGAAATCTGCTTGATCGAAGTGATGGTTGTAGACATATCTCCAGGAGCTTCTGGACTTTTGGGCGATGAAGTTTCTTCCAACAGGCACTCCAGGTAGTCCTATAGTTGGGAAGTCTTTGTCTTCCACTGTGCTCATGATCAGCCTCACATCACATTTCCTCATCCACGTGTCACGTGCTGGAATGGTTCGGTTCACCTGGACTGAATCCGTCATCAACCAGCAGAGGATTCGAGGTCGTCTCCCCAGAACCTCCCTAGTCTGTCTGTCTGCTACCAGTACAACAACAAAAACAACATTATTGAGCAAATGTCGACTATGATAACATCGGGCATAAAGAAATTAGGTGAAAGAATATCTTCTTCTCCTTCTTCTTCTTCTTCTTCTTCTACTTCTTCTTCTTCTTATTCTAATGCATTATCTAGAGGCAGGTCAATGACACATAACTCTTAACCAATTCTATCATCAGCCTTTCATCTGTATATGGGATTTTTTTATCAGATTAGCCAGCATCCCATGTCTCGGTTTTCCTCTAAATCTTTTCCCTTGCATTATTCCTACCATTAAATCCATAAGGATGAGAGGCAAGTAACTGATACATAAAGTGTTGATACACTTGTGTAAGATTATGTGCTGGTCTGCTGAGAACTGGATTACACAGTTTTGATACTTTGATACTGCGCTTCGTTGTTACAGTTTAATATTTATTGTATTTAGAACTGAAAATATTAAGCTGAAATTTTAAGTGTTTTCGTGTGTTAGCCATTGCTGTTGTCCTGAATCTATAATCCCTGTTTATAGTACATGAATTTTTGCTATTTACTTCATGATTAATTTTTTTCTAATGCAAAATATTTCGAGCGTGCTGTGTATCGAATATAAGTCATGAAATAAGCTGACAACAAAGTAGCTTCATGAATATACATGTATTGCATTGCACCATAATGTATAGTACGGTATCACTGTATTATACGGCTTCCCCGTAGGCCTACTGCAATACTCTACAGTGTATAACTACTGCATATTTTATGTAATATTAGTACTTTTGTATGGGTAACAGCGATGGCTAAAGTTCAGCTCACAGATTTGGTACTAGGTAGAATGTTTTAATAGCGTAGGGGTAACGTTATCAAGTTTTAATAAAGACCCTGAGGTGAATTGAACCCTCGGGGGTTCGAAGCCCAGCCGCGCTGATCTGAGAGTAAAATCTCGGACATTCACTGGACTGGCTACACGGAAAATGGATTAAATTGCCTACCGTTTTAAACATGTGGCAATAGTAGTGTTATATATCAACAAAGTTGACTATTTCACTATAATGCGTGTTTACTTTTTAGGTACTTAAATTATTCGAAGACTGCATGACAAATGGCTGCTGGTACAGGTCTCTGCTTCCAATGAAACTATATGAAACATCACAATGTATGGAATACGTGAATTCGCGTGTCACAATCTAATGATTCACTTCCGACCAACAACGTATTCATCAAAACACGAAATAAAAATGACATTACATTCTAAATTAAAAGTTAAAAGTTAAATTACTTAGATTAAAACCAACGTCAGACATGGCGTTTGGTTGATGAGAGCCTAGGTTGCAGAAATTATCACACAATTTTCTAAAATGAATGGAAAAGTTCCTCACCCACAGAGGGGAGTGGAGAAGATCTAATCGAATCCCGACCCCAGCTAATCTGGGATTCAAGGAAGACGATAATGAAATGATGATTATAATTACAAAGTATAGAATAGAATAGAAAATATATGTTTATTAACAGTATGTTTAATATGTTTATTTTTACAAAGTTAAACGATATTTAGACTATATGTTATTTAGTATGTCAATCTCTCTTTACTTACCAACCGACTGTTTTTTCAGATCTTTTCCGGTTAACTCGCCGAATTTACGGGATAGTTTTTCTACTAGTGTTTGCGACGCCTGACTTCCAGGTAATGCTTTCCAGGCAGTTGTTCTTGGCGAGGTGTTGTTCATGAAGACACCGAGGATGGTAATTAATGAAATGGATAATAGAGTTACAGTTGATATCAGACAATTCCTGCTCCTGGGAATCCTCAGATTTAGAGACTCCTCTAGCCCAATCCCCATCACGCCGGACTCTTAGCTTCAGTGAGATAAATCAATCAGATTGATTTGTGACAGTTTATTGGTATTCGATGAAGACGAAATTTCATTTTACCAGCTTGAATCTACCGCATGAAATGCTTGTTTAAAATGTTTTTCTGATAGTAGTTTCCAATGAAACAAATAATATTAATAAGTAGGCTAATTGTGATGTCCTTTCGATCCCATTTATGAGGGATACTATCAAAGACGCCTGGGATTCTACCTCAGAACTCAGAACTGGGAACCGAAGTTAGGGATGTTGTCAACCGGCATTGGAACCGATAGAATTTGCGTCTCAGACAGATGTGCTATCTATTCTGCCATATAACCTTAAAGCTATGTACATTATACATGTTCATTATACGGCATGAATATTCCGAATTACACCATTAGTTAAATGTTTTTATAGAGTCTATGACGGCAGCCAGCATTATTCATCCTTTCAGCAGACGACTTCTGCACACTCAGTGCTCTCTCTACTGTAGGTTACTAGGGTTCACCCCCTCCCCCACGTAGCCCATGTACCACCCTGGGGTCGACTTTCGACCTCCTCTCTTTCTTCAGGTGTATAATGTGGAGCTAAAAATAAAGTGGATAAAAAAGACGACTTGATAAATGTCAAATTGATAAACTTAACTTGTTAAAGTTAAAGTTGATAAAAACAGGACTTGATAAATTTAAAGTTGATAAAAATAAGATTTGATAAATTTCAAATTGATAAAAACTTAACTTGTTAAAGTTAAAGTAGATATAAAAGATGACTTGATAAATGTAAAATTGATAACAACCTAACTTGTTAAAGTTAAAGTTGATAAAAAGTATGACTTGTTAAATTTGAAATTGATAAAATCACACATTGTTAAAGTTAAAGTTGATAAAAAAGACGAGTTGATAAATGTAAAATTGATAAAACTTAACTTGCTAAAGTTAAAGTTGATAAAAAAAAGATGTCTTGATAAATTTGAAATTGATAAAATCACACCTTGATAAAGTTAAAGTTTATAAAAAGATGACTTTATAAAATAAAAATTGATAACAACTTAAATTGTTAAAATAAAAGTTGATAAAAAGATGACTTGATAAATTTAAAGGTGATAAAACTTAACTTTTTAAAGTTAAAGTTGATAAAAACTTGACTTGACAAATTTAAAATTGATTAAAAAAAGCATGACTTGATAAAGTTAATGTTGATAGAAACACACCTTCATAATAAATTAGATATAAAACACACCTTAGCAAAGTTAATGTTGATAAAAACTTAACTTGTTAAAGTTATAGATGAAAAAAACATGACTTGATAAAGTTAATGTTGATAGAAATACGTCTTGGTATAGTTAAAGTTGATAAAGATGTCTTGTCGGAAAACTGCTTACTGTTTATAAACACTTAATGTGGACACTTAAAGACACTTAACTGGAAAAGTGTTCACGATTTTCAACTATCATAGCAACAGATGTGTAGAGTGACACATACAGACAGAGATACAAGCAGACATTCTGTCAAATTATGTAAACAATAACAACAAAAGTGCTGACGTAAAAGTGTTGATGCAAACAATAAAATTCTGATGAAAACATAAAAGGTACTAACGTAAGAAAATAAAACGGTTTAGGTTAGTGGGCCAATGTATAATGAAGTGCTGCTGCTAGTGGACCAAAGTACGAAAAGGTGCTGATGTAATTGGATCAAACCGGAAAAGTGCTTACTGTTTATAAACATGTAAATTTAGCACTTAACAGGAAAAGTGTTTACAATTTGCATACATCATAACAACAGTTGTGGTACGTACAGACAACGTACGTATCTATTGTGTATTTCTAAACGCTGCGCAATATGTAAAACATATGACTAAGAATCAACGGTTTCACCACAATGTGTAATTGCAGACTTGACTTTACGTGTGCGACTACGTAATGAGTTTGTTTTGAAAATTCTAAATTCTAAAATTCTAGAACATCTTCCCACTCAGGACGCCGCGCATCTGGTTTTTGTCAGACTTGTCTAGACAGGCCGCAGCAGCGCCGTCCCGTCAACACGTCATCCACCCTGCAGCAGCGCCGCAGCGGCGCCGCCCCGAGAGCCGCCCGCCGCCGCCCGCAGCAGCTGCTGCTAGCAGCTGCTAGGCTATAGGCTAATAGGCTAAACCGTAGCTGGGCTGTTCCAGAAGTATTAAGACCAGTTCCAGAAGTATTAAGACCACTCTACTCTTGCGAGCCTCACATGTGCCCCGGCGGTCATGAAGTCGACGCTTGAGGTCTCCACGGCCTCTCCTGCAAACGAAGCTCAGGTAGAATGACTCGCCATCACAATTTAAATGGCTTAATATGGCGAGCACTTTCAAGAGCAGGCATCCCTTCCTCTAAGGAACCAAGTGGGTTGTCCAAATCAGACGGCAAGCGTCCGGACGGCCTGACTTTAGTGCCCTGGTGCAACGGTAAATGTGC